>JAFLJL010005268.1:0-7500 GCA_018398815.1 Conus ventricosus
GCCGGACATAGTTTTTTTATTTTTTATTTTTTTTCTTTTCGGTGAGCCCCAAAAACCGCCCCAAACTGTTGCTCGACTGTGAGCGCGGGTTGCCAGAGTGGGAGCAGCCGGGAACTGACCGCACACACGCACACACACCATACACACATAACACACAAACCCTAAAATAGTTTTGTTTTTTCATTGGAATCCGTCTTTCCCCTGTACAGAGAACCGTAATTTTGTTGTCAGGGCAACGTCTCTGGATGCTGGTGGTGTCGCGCGTGCGTCGAAGAAGAAAGGAATTCCAAAGTAGTCCCTACAATTAGTACAAGAACATCGACTACAGTGGACTTCTACTTATGCAGTGCGTAGCAGATAGTCCAGTGGATACATTTACTACTTCTTCGCTAAGGGATCTTCCTGTTGAGACCCCGACTGCACTTTCCGCTCGGATAGCGTCAGAGTATACGAAGCAACTGTGGGTCTTCTGTTGAGTCCAGAACCAAGCCCTCTCTTCTTTACTCCATGCTTCCCCTCGTAAGGAGTATGCCCCCGGGAGACTTTCCTCCAGGTAAAGTCGAGACCCAAGGGAACGGTCAGACGGGTCCATCCTCTCCGTTCGGAGTGGTGAATCCGGCTTCAGGAATAACACTCTGTCCTTATGTTTCTGGAGCGGCAGCGTAGTGAAGAGCGCTGCTAGGCAGAAGCCCTGCGTAGGGAAGAACGCAGAGAGGAGGTTGGTCCAGGCAGAAGCCCTACGAGTGAAGAGCTGCTAGGCATGAGCTCTGCGTAGGGAAGAGGCAAAGGCTCCGTATGGAAAGAGCTAGACAGATGGAGGCTCTGCGCAGAGAGAGACTGAACAGACAGGAAATTCTATGGGGGGGGGGGGGGGGGGGGGGGAAAAAAAAAGGGAAGATGCTATTCTGCGCAGAGAGGAGGCAGCAAGACAGAAGCACAGCTGAAGAGAAGAGGCTGCCCTCCGCGGAGGATTAGATCCAGCGTAGGGAAAGGCTGCCAGACAGAGGCACTGCGTAGGGAGGAGATGGAAACAACCTTCTTTCGAGCGGCTCCCGCATCTGTAAATCAGGGGGTTTAATCACCAGCAGGTGATAGAGTTAGAGGCCCAAAGTTAAAGCTTCCAGAGTTCAACCTAGTGAGGAACATTGAAATGTTCCTAGAGCATTTTGACAAGGTTGCTATTCATACCAATTGTCTGATAACAAAAGGCTATGCAACCTTATTCTGATTATCTGGTGCTGCAAGGGGATGTGTGCTCACACTTAAATGAAGGAGCGTCTTGCAGACCATGCAGTTGGCTCTGCGTAAGCGTTCCCCACCTTACCCCAAGACGTACAGGAGGAAGTTCAGTCCATGAAGAAGAATAACGACGAATACCTTCTGCAGATTGGTGATAGGTGCGCAAAACGCTAGGGTACCTGGCGTCCGTTGGCTTAAGTTGGAGCTGGAGGATCTGATCCTCATTGAACAGCTTCACCAAGCACCGGTGTCCCCAGAGTTTGAGGATCCCGGAAGGCGCGACAGCACCTCAGGATTTTCGCGGCCGCGATTCAATACCGCTGAGGTGTATGCTGAAGCACGCAAGGGCTTATTGGCATCGCCCAGAGAACTATACATATGAGAGTGGCAATAAGGCCGCGCGACAAACTGCTAGCAGGTGAATCAAGGCAGCAGTTCATCGGGGAATTCAGCACCCCGACTGTGTTTTCTTTGTGTCGTCCTGCCACATTTAGGAAAGATTGTCCCTAAAGCCGCTGGTAGTCGTGGGCTAGTCCTTTCCAACGTCCTCGTGCTCTCTAACGTGGGTTCCATCCCACGTTCTGGTGATTCTGATTGCCCAGTGTTTCTCTCTGTTGTTGATCTTTCTGGTCGACACCATCAGGATTCGGGAGCATCAACGCTCTTTTTGATAAGGAATTGGTTTCCCCTGAGCCCGCAGGGCGCTAGTTATGATGTGGGTGGCGGGTTGGAGGCTGTTTTACCTCCACCCTCCTTCTGTACTCATTCCTATCTCCACCCCCTACTCCTGTGGCGAAGTATGGCCATCGCGGTGGAGCGACCCTCTGGTATTCCCTTATCATAGGGAATACATCACCTTCGCAGACGGACGCAGTCTCAGTCCGTGTCTACGTATCTGCCCGTACAGGCTTGTGTGGGAGTCTCCACACGCGCCAAAGCTAAGAAGCTGGAACAAATTGCGTCCCGTTCTTCACCGAGCTCTGACGATGTTCTTGCAGGGCCGATCCTGCTTCAGTGTGCGTCTTACAGCAGGGACATTGGATGTCCAACCCTGCGACAACTGTAATCGTCCCGCTCATCCTGGCCCAACACGCCAAGTGACTTCAAGCTCCACAAGGGGATCCTATTTAGGTTGTTATGACACTCTGGCAGATCGTGTGGCTCAAGCAGCATGTCGTTCCCCAAAGCTTGAGAGAAAATCTGTTCTCCACGGCAGGCCCATGATTCACCCATGGCTAGGTCATAATGGCTCAAAACGGACTCTTCGAGCGGGTGGAGACTAGACATCTTCTGCCGGGATAAATTCCCAGGTTAGGCATTACTGCCTGCAGTTGCGATGTCTGCCAACGGACACCGCGCTAAGTGCGCATGAAACGTGTTCCACTAGGGTCAGTGGCCCACGGGTTGGGTGCCTTCAGTCAAGGTTTGGGTCGACCTGGTGGACCACATGAATCCACCATCCAATCGCGTCACCGCTACATTTCGTAGCGGAAGACTATGCGACTCGATGCCCAGAGATGCCCCGCTTAGGACTATCGATTACCCTACTATTCTGAAGCTCTCCGGCAGATTTGGACAACGCACTGGCGTGCCCAGGAAGAGTACGGCCGGAAGTTTGTACTGATAGCGATCATCATCCTCTCCAGTGCCCGGACTGGATCCGGCCATCAGTCTCACTCATTGAGTTAGGCAGTGGAATACTGCAGAGCCATGCGTTCACTTTCCGACATATCAAGGGTTCGTAATACGATGCTGACTACTTAGCCGACTCCGTAAGTCAGCACATTGGAAAAATCATCAAGGGCCAACTCCCCTCAACCAGTTATATCCCCCTGTTGTCTTTGTATCAGGTGTAGTGACCGTTTTTCACTTCAGAGATGATAACGGTAGTGAATCACCTATGGTTCGGATTGTTACTTTCATGTTGGAAGGTTCGCTTAGAGTTGTTTGAATAAATGTAGTATTATGTATTTCTCGGTGTGATTCTATCTAGAATGTTTGAATTGGATTTATCTACTCGTCGATCACAGAGGTTGGTATCTGGTCCCGTTTTTTGTGAATTTGCAACATGCGTCAAGGTTCAAAAGGACCACTGTATCTCCAGGAAACAGATGCTATTAGAAGGGGGGTTTGTCACGAGTTTGTCACAGGCCTACGACGTTGGACCCTATCTGGGTGGCGAAATTATTCATTGTTTTATTGTCGTCGTTGTTGTCGTATATCTGTCCCTTAAAAATGTGGCTTGTGGTGGTTAGCCACCTTTGGGTGGTATAGTTCAGGTTAGGTTTACTTTCTCTCTCTCTCTCTCTAATTCCACTGCCCGAGCATTCATATCCTCAGGTTCACGTGGTGTATCTTTTTCTTGTCCTGGCTGTCTATCGCCTCATCTCGCCAGTCTTTTTACCTGTCGCACGTGCTTTCATTTCCTTTTAGTTTTGAGTAGCTCACTCTGTGCAACCACTAGCGTGGCATGTTGGCCGCCATCCGCAGAGGTAGGTTAGCTCTTCACATCGAGCGGAAGATGTCGCTGGGAGCGCCTGCTCCGGTCTTGGTCTTCACCGTATCGTTGCGAAGGTACAGTACGTATCTTCAACCTCCTACAGTCGGCCTGTAGAGAGGGACATCCACTTTCTTCTTTTTCCGCATCTGGGCCTCGGCCTCTTGACTGACAAGAGGGCAGAGAGAAGCGTTTGACCCAGCCTCTTCGGGTCACCCACGGGTAGCCTGGTAAGAATCAGTTTCGTGGTTAGTTTGTTTTGGTTTGTTGTTGTTTAGCCGCTAATCTTCTCTTTTGCGCAATTTTCTTTTGTTTTCAAAATTGAAAAAGAAAAATTGTTTGAGACCTTTTTTTCTGGTTAATTCATCTTTAACCTGGCCATCCTAAATTATATCCAAAATTCTTTCTCCTGTTTATGCATCTCGTGATGCGGTAGTCGGTGGGGATGGGAGAGAACCTGGTGATTCAGGGTTGGTACTTGCTTGGTCTCGCTCGTCCGCCCCTGTCACATTCGCCGGACTCTTATCCTTGGCCACCGTCTGTTTGTGTGTGCAAGAAGAACGAGTTTTATGTTGCGAGCGTGCGTACGCATGATTTGTCGTTCGGATGCGTGGTTGGAGATTTGTGTTATTTTGAAATGTGGCTATAAAATGTGACAATTATGCCATTGAATTATTATTTGCAAATGTGGTGGCAGTTATAAAGTGATGGTCGCTGTGTTGGTTTATTTCCTAAGAAAGGACATTGTTAAACGTGAGTGAGAGAAGGGTGAAGATAATTCATATTTGTTTTATAGCCTGTTGATTTAATGCAGTCTTTTACCTGCTTCGTGTGAGAAGCTTTAACGAACAGTCCTGATTTGATTGGTTTACTGTGTTATGCTCAGGTCTGTGTTGAGCTGGTGTTAGTGTATTTAGTAGACCTCCCCTCGCCCATCATGCGAGTGGCTGTTAGGATTTAACAGCATGGGTCAGATTGTACTGACGGCGGGGTTCCAGTACCCTTCTTCCTTCCCTCCCTTTCTTCTCTCCTCCCAGCTACGTTTCCCCCCCCCCCCCCCCTCCCGGGGGCTTCACCCGGAGCCTGGACTGGTTGGTGCCACGAGCTGGTTGGGGCCATGCTCTGGTTGGGGCCACGCTCTGGTTGGGACTGCGGACTGGTTGGTGCCACGTGCTGGTTGAGGCCACGCTCTGGTTGGGACCGCGGACTGGTTGGTGCCACGCGCTGGTTGAGGCCACGCTCTGGTCGGGACCGCGGACTGGTAGAAAAGCCCACCGGCTTGACTGGCCGGCCCTGATCCCCGTCCAGGACCTCCAGTAACAACGCCACGTTCCCCACCCCCCCCCCCCCAGGACGCGCTCTTCACTATCTGCTTGTGCGTGTCAAGGGTGTCGGCCTTGAACGACTCTTTTCAAGAACCGACCCGGTTTGGAGCACCTAGTGCGACAGGGTGCTCCCAGTAGACTTGGGAGAGGCAGGGGTGTGGAGGCACTCCATGGTGTGGAAAGGGATGGATGCTGGAAATGTTTCTTATAATTGTGTATATGTCATATGTGTTGAAATGCTGTAATTGTGATTGTGTACGTCGTATGGTGAAATGTTTTTATTTAATTGTGCATGTTGTGTGTGTTGGAATGCTTGATTGTGATTGTGCATGTTGTGTGTGTTGGAATGCTTATTTATGACTGTGTGTGTTGGTGTGAATAATGGGGTGTTGTATCGTAATCTTTCTCGTGTGGGCTCTTGCGAGGCGTGTGAGGTCAGTCACTCCCTTCACTCCATCTAAACCGATCCTGTCAGGGCAGACCTCCAGGGGTCGGTCGTGACACACACACACACACACACACACACACACACACACACACACACACACACACACACACACACACACACACACCACACACACACACACCACACACACCCACAAGCAGAAACTAAGAGAGAGAGAGAGAGAGAGAGAGAGAGAGAGAGAGAGAAGAGAGAGAAGAGAGAGGAAGAGAGAGAGAGAGAGAGGAGAGAGAGAGAGAGAGAGAGATCAGTGTATACAAACACGTATCTATTGTATCCCGTGGAGCTATCCACTTCACCTAAATCAAATCCGGCTCTTCAATCCCGTGTAACGTGGTGAAACCGCCCCCCCTCCCAGTTTAACTCCCGGGAGTCAGTATGGCACTGTCTCAGATTAACTCCCGGGAGTTAATCTGGGTCTGCATCAAATCAGCCCCCCTCCCCCAACAGGTTCAAAACGGCCCCCACATCTCTTCTTTCTGTTCATTAGGCTGTTTCTAAAATGAATCCCTACCAGTCTCAGCATAACTCCCGGGAGTTGTTTTGAACCTAAAAATTTTGACTCTAAACTAACTCCCGGGAGTTCATATGGGGCAGTGCCAAATCAGCCCCCCAACCCCTTGGAGAGTTAACTGGTGCTGTTCCAAACTAACTCCCGGGAGTTCTTCTGGGCCCAAAATTGTGACATCAAAATGACTCCCTGGGAGTTAAACTACAGCAAGCGGAGAGTCATTCCAGACAGGCCTGGAAAGGCCCCCCCCCCTCCCCCCCCCCCCCCCCCGGGAGTTAGACTGGTGCAGGCCCAGAAAACCCCCCAACCCTCCCCTCTGCCTCAATTAATGAAGAAATGGCCAATAAGCGCTCCAGTGAAGAGTTAATTTAGCACCGGCCAAGAACAACCCACCAGGAGAGTTTAAACTGGACCTGGCCAGAACAGTCCCCCTTGTGGAGAGACTGCTTTAAAAACAAACATTATTCAACCAGGAACATTGTGCAGCGAACATCAGAACATGGAGCACAACAAGCGAAAGCTTAATGGGGAGTTAATCCGGCACCTGCCCAGAACTGACCCCCCCCCCCCCCCCCCCCCGAGAGTTACTAGCCCAAAACAACCCCTAGTATAAAGAGTTAAACTGGAACTGGCCCAGAACATCCCCTCTACCTCCTCCTGGGGAGTTAATCCAGCACCGGCCCGCAACAGTACCCCCTAGAGAGTTAAACTGGACCTGCCCAAAACAGCCCCCAACAGCCCCTAGAGAGTTAACTGGACCTGACCAAAAGCAGCCTCCTTCCTGAGGATTAATCTAGCACTAGCCAGAACAGCCCGCCCCCCACTCCCCCCCCCCACCCCCGAGAGTTAAACTGGCCCTGGCCCAGAACAGACTCCTAGAGAGTTAAATTGGATCTGCCCAGAAGCAGCCCTTCCGGGGTAGTTAATCTGCCACCGGCCCAGAGCAACCCACCAAGAGTTAAATTGGACCTAGCCCAGAACAGCCCCCCTTATGGGGAGACTTTGCTTTAAACAAACATTATTCAACCGAAACATTTTGCAGCGAACATCACAACACGGAGCACAAGCGAAAACTTATGTGGCACCTGCCCAGAACAAACCTCTCCCACCCCCCACCCCCTAGAGAGTTATACTGATTCGAAACTGTCCCCTTCCTAGGGAGCTAATCTGGCACTGGCCTTGAACAGCCCCCCCCCCCCCCCCCCCCGGAAAGTTAAACTGGACCTGATTCGAAACTGCCCCCTTTCTGGGGAGATAATCTGGCACTGAACAGCCTCCCCCCCACCCTCCCGGAAAGTCGGAAAGTTTTAACTGGACCTGGTCCAGAACAGTACCCCTGTAAACCACTGTTTTATCGCACCCTACCGTTTTGTCATACATGCGACTAAACGGCGGGATAGCGACAAACAGCGGTTGAAGGTCCACCGTTTTGTCTCTGTGCGACAAAACGGCGGATGTGCGACAA
>JAFLJL010005268.1:12500-15000 GCA_018398815.1 Conus ventricosus
AGGTGTGGGGCTGTTTGGGGTAAGTTCCAGTTTAACTCTCTAGGGGCTGTTTTGGGCTAGTACCAGATTCATTGCCCAGGAGGGGGGGGGGGGGGGGGGGGGCTGTTGGGCCGGGTCCAGATTAACTCTCTAGGGGGCCTGTTCTGGGCTAGTACCATATTAACTCCACAGGTGGGGGTCTATTTTGGCCAGGTCAGTTTAACTCTCTAGGGTTTTTTTGGTTTTGGGAAAAATCTCTAGGAGGGGGGGGGGGGGGGGGGGGGGGGGGGGGGGCAGGGAGGTTTTTGGTTGGGAGTAAAAAAAAAAAAATTTTTTTTTTGGGGTTTTTTCCTTTATGAAACTGGGGGGGGGGGCCCCCCCCCCCCTTTTAACCCCCCCCCCAACCCCCCCCCCCCCCCTTTCCAAAAATACCCCCCCCCCCCCCCTTTTCCCCCCCAAAAAAAAAAAAAAAAAAAAAAGGGGGCAAAAACCCCCCCCCCCCCCCCCCCCCAAAAAAACCCCCCCCCCCCCCCCCAAAAAAAACCCCCCCCCAAAAAAAAAAAACAAAACAAAAAAAAACCGGGCCCCAAACCCCAAAAAAAAAAAAAAAAAAGGGCCCGGGGCATAAAAAAAATTTTTCCCCCCCCCCCCCCCCCCCCCCCCCCAAAAACCCCCCCCCCTTTTTCCTTCCAATTTTTTTTTAAAACCCCCCCCCCCCCCCCCCCCCCCCCCCCCCCCCCCCCCTTTCCCCCCCCAAACTTTTTTTTTCGGCCCCCCCCCCAAAAAAAAAAAACCCCCAAAAAAAACCCCCCCAAATGGGCCCCCCCCCAAAAAACCCCCCCCCCCCCCCCCCCCCCAACTCCCCCCCCCCCGGGCAAAACAAAACCAAACCCCCCCCCCCCCCCCCCCCCAAAACCAAAAACCAACCAACCCCCCCCCCCCCCCCCCCCGCCCCCCCCCCAACCCCCCCCCCCCAAAAACCCCCCCCGGGGGGGGGGGGGGGGGGGGGGGGGGAAAAAAAAAAAAACCCCCCAAAAACCCAAAAACAAAACCCCCCCCCCAAATTTCCCACCCCCCCCCCCCCCCCAAACGGCCGGGGGGCCCCCAAAAAGCCCCCCCCCCCTCAAAAACCCCCCCCCCCCCAAAACCCAAAACCTCCCCCCCCCCCCGGGGGCCCCCCCCCCACGGGGGCCCCCCCAAAACCCCCCCCCCCCCCCCCCAACTTCCCACCCCCCCCCCCCCCCCCCCCAACCCCCTTTCAACCCCCCAAAAACCACTTTCTTTTTCCACCCCCCCCCCCCCCCCCCCCCCCAAAGGGGGGGGGGGGGGGCCCCCCCCCCCCCCTCCCCCCCCCCCCCCCCCCCCCCCCCCCCCCCCCCCCCCCCCCCCCCCCCCCCCCCCCCCAAAAACCCCCCCCCCCCCCCGGGGGGCCCCCCCCAAACCCCCTTTCCAACTTAAACCCCCCCCCCCCCCCCCGGGGGGGGGGGGGGGGGGGGGCCCCCAACCCCCCAAAAACCCCCCGCCCAACCCCCCCCCCCCCAAAACCCCCCCAACTTTCCAACCCCCCAACCCCCCCCCCCCCCAAACCGGGAAAACCAAAATTCCCCCCAACCAAAACCCCCCCCCCCCGGGGGGGGGGGGGCCCCCCCAACCTTTTCCACAACCCCCCCCCCCCCCCCCCCCCCCCATCCCCCATTTACCCATTTTTCCCCCCCCCCCCCCCCCCCCCCCCAAACCCCCCCCTTTTTTCAAACTCCCCCCCCCCCCAAAAACCCCCGGGGGGGGGCCTAAAAAACCCCCCCAAAGGGGGGACCCCCCCCCCCCCCCCCCCCCCCCCCCCAACCCAAAACCCCCCCCCCGGGGGGCCCCCCCCCCCCCCCCCTTTTTTCATTCCCCAAAACCCCCCCCGGGGGGGGGGGGGGGGGGGGGGGATCCCCCCCCCCCCCCACCCCCCACCACACCCAAAAACCCCCGGGGGGGGGGGGGGGGGGGCCCCCCCCCCCCCCAACAAAACCCGGGGGCCCCCCCCCCCAGATTAACCCCGGAAAAGGGGGGGGGTTTGGGGGGCCTTTTTTTAAAAGGGGGGGGGGGGGGGGGGGGGCTGTTCCATGAAAGTCCTTTTAAATTCCGGGGGGGGGGTTCCAGGGGGGAAAACCTTTTTAACCCTCAGGAAAGGGGGGGAGGGAGGGGGGCGCTTCTCTAAGCCAGGTCCCCGTTTAACTCCTTTGGGGGGCAGATTTGGGGGCGGGTAGATTAACTCCCGGAGGGGGGGGGCTGTTCTGGACCTTTTCTAGTTTAATCTCCAGGGGGGGGGGGGGGGGGCTGTTTCATTACGGGCCGATTTAAATCCCCCGGGGGGGGGGGTTTTGGGGGGGTGGGAGATTAAAATCCCCTAAGGGGGGTGCTGTTTTAGGACAGGTCAATTTTAAAACTCCGAAGATTCCGGGGCCCGATGTCAGAGTAACTCCCCAGAGGGGGAAAAAAGGGGGGGGGGGGGGGGGGCTGTTTATGACCTTTACAC
>JAFLJL010005268.1:41757-44335 GCA_018398815.1 Conus ventricosus
TCCTGCTTCCATAATCCGCTAAGTATCATCACGTGCTACATGTCTATCTGATCCGAGTCTCTTCTCTCTAACCTACACCTACAAGTTCTGCCGTTAACCTGTGTGAATGGAGTAATGCAGCTACACACTGAATTAACCTGGCACTGTTGGTGATCAAACCTGTGACACTGAGACAGAGAACAGATTGTTGTAACCTTCACATCAAGCAGTCTATGGTTATGGATTGTTGTAACCTCCACATCAAGCAGTCTATGGTTATGGATTGTTGTAACCTCCACATCAAGCAGTCTATGGCAATGGACTGTTGTAACCTCCACATCAAGCGGTCTACGGTTATGGATTGTCGTAACCTCCACATCAAGCAGTCTATGGTTATGGATTGTTGTAACTCCATAACAAGCAGTCTATGGTTATAGATTGTTGTAACCTTCATATTAAACAGTCTATGGTTACAGATGGATGCTGTATTAATGGATAATAACAGATTGTTGTAACCTCCACATCAAATAGTCTATGGTTATAGACGGATGCTGTATTAATGGACAATAACAAATTGTTATAACCTCCATATCAAGCAGTCTATGGTTATAGATGGATGCTGTATTAATGGACAATAACGGCTGTTGTAACCTCCATATCAAACAGTCTATGGTTATAGATGGATGCTGTATTAATGGACAATAACAGACTGTTGTAACCTCCATATCAAACAGTCTACGGTTATAGATGGATGCTGTATATAATGGACAATAACAGATTGTTGTAAACTCCATATGAAGCAGTCTACGGTTATAGATGGATGCTGTATTAATGGACAATAACAGATTGTTGTAACCTCTATATCAAGCAGTCTATGGTTACAGATGGATGCTGTGTTAATGGACAATAACAGATTGGTGTAACCTCCAGATCAAACAGTCTATGGTTACATATGGATGCTGTATTAATGGACATTAACCGATTGTTGTAACCTCCATATCAAGCAGTCTATGGTTATAGATGGATGCTGTGTTAATGGACAAGCAAGCACGTCACGGTCTCTCTGATATTTCTTCCTTCCAGCACTACCGTCTCTCTGATATTTCTTCCATCCAGCACTACTGTCTCTCTGATATTTCCTCCTCCCAGCACTACCGTCTCTCTGATATTCTTCCTCCCAGCACTACCGTCTCTCTGATATATCTTCCTCCCAGCACTACCGTCTCTCTGATATTTCTTCCTCCCAGCACTACCGTCTCTCTGATATTTCTTCCAGCACTACCGTCTCTCTGTGATATTTCTCCCTCCCAGCACTACCGTCTCTCTGATATTTCTTCCATCCAGCACTACCGTCTCTCTGATATTTCCTCCTCCAGCACTACCGTCTCTCTGATATTTCCTCCTCCAGCACTACCGTCTCTCTGATATTTCTTCCAGCACTACCGTCTCTCTGATATTTCTTCCTCCCAGCACTACCGTCTCGCTGATATTTCTTCCAGCACTACCGTCTCTCTGATATTTCTCCCTCCCAGCACTACCGTCTCTCTGATATTTCTTCCAGCACTACCGTCTCTCTGATATTTCTTCCTCCCAGCACTACCGTCTCTCTGATATTTCTTCCAGCACTTCCGTCTCTCTGATATTTCTTCCAGCACTACCGTCTCTCTGATATTTCTTGCAGCACTACCGTCTCTCTGATATTTCTTCCAGCACTACCGTCTCTCTGATATTTCTTCCAGCACTACCGTCTCTCTGATATTTCTTCCTCCCAGCACTACCGTTCTCTTGATATTTCTTCCTCCAGCACTACCGTCTCTCTGATATTTCTTCCTCACAGCACTACCGTCTCTCTGATATTTCTCCCAGCACTTCCGTCTCTTGATATTTCTTCCTCCCAGCACTACCGTCTCTCTGATATTTCTCCCTCCAGCACTGCCGTCTCTCTGATATTTCTTCCTCCAGCACTACCGTCTCTCTGATATTGCCCTCCCAGCACTCCCGTCTCTCTGATATTTCTCCCCCCCACACTACCGTCTCTCTGATATTTCTCCCAACACTACCGTCTCTTGATTTTTCCCTCCCAGCACTACCGTCTCTCTGATATTTCTTCCTCCCAGCATTTCCCGTCTCTCTGTATTTCTTCCTCCCAGCACTACCGTCTCTCTGATATTTCCCCAACACTACCCTCTCTCTATATTTTTTCCAATACTACGTCTCTCTGATATTTCTCCCTCCCAGCACTACCGTCTCTCTGATATTTCTTCCAGCACTACCGTCTCTCTGATATTTTTCCTCCCAGCACTACCGTCTCTCTGATATTTCTCCCTCCCAGCACTACCGTCTCTCTGATATTTCTTCCAGCACTACGTCTCTCTGATATTTCTTCCTCCAGCACTACCGTCTCTCTGATATTTCTTCCCCCAGCACTACCGTCTCTCTGATATTTTCCTCCTCCCAGCACTACCGTCTCTCTGACATTCCTTCCAGCACTACCGTCTCTCTGAAATTTCCCTTTCCCCAGCACTACCGTCTCTCTATATTTTCTTCCAGCACAAACCGTCTCTCTGACTTTCCCTTTCCCAGCACTGCCGTCTCTCTG
>JAFLJL010005268.1:52038-54538 GCA_018398815.1 Conus ventricosus
TGCGGAGACAGAGAGATGCGGAGACAGAGAGAGATTCAGTGAGACAGAAATAGATAATCTAAGAAACTCTCTCTCTCTCTCTGTCTCTCTCTCTCTCTCTCTCTCTCTCTCTCTCTCTCTCTCTCACTCTCTCTCTCTCTCTCCCCTCTCTCTCTCTCTCTCTCTCTCTCTCTCTCTCTCTCCCGCCCCTTTCTCTCTCTCTCTCTCTCTCTCTCTCTCTCTCTCTCTCTCTGTCTCTCTCTCTCTCTCTCTCTCTCTCTCTCTCTCTCTCTCTCTCTCTCTCTCTCTCTCTCTCTCTCTCTCAACAAGGTGGGCAGAAGGCGTTATGCTCAAAACAGTATCGGTGTGTGCGTGCGTGCGTGCGTGTGTATGTGTGTGTGTGTGTGTGTGTGTGTGTGTGTGTGTGTGTGTGTGTGTGTGTGTGTGTGTGTGTGTTCATGTACGTGTGTGTGTGTGTGTGTGTGTGTGTGTGTTGTGTGTGTGTGTGTGTGTGTGTGTGTGTGTGTGTGTGTGTGTGTGTGTGTGTGAGTGTTCATGTGTGTGTGTGTGTGGGGAGGGTGTAGTAGTAGAGAAACATTTTGGGGGGTTGGGGTGAGGGAGGGGGTAGGACAGGTGGTTTGGATGGTGATGGTTGTGGAGAATGAAGATGATCAACCAAAATGTAACACCCACCTACCTGTGTCGTTGTTTACCCCATATGACAGTGTGTATGACTTCTTAGCCTGATGTAAATTCTTCTTGTCAACTCAGCATCCATGACACCGTTTCACAGGGTAATAGGGAATACTGGTGTGCCCTCTCCTGTCTGCGGTTGTCATTGTTATGTTGAAACCATCAGAGTGTGAAAGATTGGTGGAACAATATTCAGTCCTAGCTTTTTGTACTCCCGGTTCTTATAGAACAGGGAGTACTTTAGATGGGAACAAACAAATGGTGTGTGTGTGTGTGTGTGTGTGTGTGTGTGTGTGTGTGTGTGTGTGTGTGTGTGTGTGTGTGTGTGTGTGTGTGTGTGTGTGTGGTGTGTGTGTGTGTGTGTGTGTGTGTGACAGTCCATCTGTGGTCAAAATGTGTTCCACTCGCTCCAGACAAAACTACTGGGCCGATATTTCTGAAAATGTGTAAGTATATTCATTATGGATCATGGATGATGCCCGATGTTTTAGTTTACCGTTATAGCCGTTACTAACGGCTCCAACGGCCTGTAACGCTTTTTCTTTTGTATGGAATATCTCAGAAAGTACTTGGCCGATCTTTGTGAAAATTAGCAGGTATGTTCACTATTGGTCACGGATGATGACCGATGTTTTAGTTTACCCGTTATAGCCGTTACTAACGGCTGTAACGGCCTGTACTGATTTTTCTTTTTCATGGAATATCTCAGAAAGTACTTGGCCGATCTTTGTGAAAATTAGCAACTATGTTCACTATGGGTTACGGATGATGCCCAATGTTTTAGTTTACCGTTATAGCCGTTACTAAGGGCTATAACGGCCCATAACGGTTTTTCTTCTTTATGGAATATCT
Source organism: Conus ventricosus (assembly GCA_018398815.1). Taxonomy (NCBI): domain Eukaryota; kingdom Metazoa; phylum Mollusca; class Gastropoda; order Neogastropoda; family Conidae; genus Conus; species Conus ventricosus. Next base: position 53,563 of record JAFLJL010005268.1, read on the forward strand.
CAAAAAGTGCTTGGTCGATCTTTCTGAAAATTTGTAGGTATGTTCATTATGGGCGACGGATGATGCCAAACGTTTCAGTTTACCGTTATATCCGTTACTAACGGCTACAAAGACCCTTAACGGTTTTTCTTTTTTATGGCATATCTCAGAAAGTACGTAGCCGATCTTTCTGACAGTTTGTGGGTATGTTCACTATGGATCACTGATGATGACCGATGTTTAAGTTTATCGTCATAGCCGTTACTAATGGCCCATAATGGTTTTCTTCTTTATGGAAAATCTCATAAAGTCCTTGGCTGATCTTTCTGAAAATGTGTAAGTATGTTCAGTATAGGTCACACATGATGGCCGATGTTCACCAGAATACCATTACTAACGGCTACACCAGCCCAAGACGGTTTTTCCTCTTTATGGAATATCTCACGTGTATTCAGAATATACTGGGAGTACGTTTATATGCTTTGCATCTTGTTCTTGTTGCTTTAGTCTATCACAGTGTCACCGGGCAATGGGGAATACTTGTGCCGCTATCTCCTGTCCTGGGTTTTCTTGTCGTCTTAGTCCATTACAATGATTCATTGGCAAAAGGGAGATACATGGCGGCGCCATCTCCTGTCTTGCATTGCTCTTTTTGTGCCTTAGAGTCCTTTCTTCTTCTTTTTCTTGGAACTTAAGACCGCATTTGGAATGCCGAATGAGGTAGACGTGTTCCTAATACTCCATCCATGTTTCAAGCACCTCTTCAGTCTATAGGGAGTTAGAATGTCTTGACACCAAGTGTGTAGAAGCAGTATTTTGTTCCAATTGAAAGTTTTGCTGGGTTTGCAATGACGATAAGATGAATGATGATGATGATGTGATGATGATGATGATGATGATGATGATGATGATGATGATGATGATGAGTGATGATGATGACGGTGATATGATGAGGTGATGATGATGATGGTGATGATGATGATGATGATGGGATGAT
>JAFLJL010005269.1:0-14287 GCA_018398815.1 Conus ventricosus
GCTGAAGCCATAGATCGGACCGCATCCTTCAGCATCCAAGAAACTTTTGCATTTCTTTGAACTTTTTAGCAAGTTGAAAGCGGACGGTTACCACATTACTCTTGCTTGGGTTCCTGGTCATGTTGGCATCGGCGGGAACGAAATGGTTGATCGTTTAGCAAGAACGCCACAAGAGAGAAACTGTCCAACACTTATATCCCCTGTTCAGATGTGAAACCCAAATTAACGATTATGTGAGGGGACCTCTGGCAGGAGGATTGGAACACACAGACGAGTAACAACTCTTTCAGATCCGTCCAAACCTTAAGGACTTCCTCCCATCCACGTCGGGAGGTCGTAAAGAGGAAACGGTTTTGTGCCGGCTGCACACCGGCCATTCGTATTTTACCCATGCTTACCTTTTAAAGAGTGAAGAAGCTCCGTGGTGCATTCCATGTCATGCGCCACTCACAATGAAACATGTTCTTTTAGAGTGTTGGGATTTGCACGATGTGAGACACAAACATTTTACAGCGGAGTCCATGAAGATCCTGTTCAGGGATGTCCCGCCTGATGTGATCCTTGAGTTTTTGAGAGAGATTAACATTTTTCATCTGATTTAAGATTTTACGGAAGGAAGATTTTAACAAAGTTTCTGGTGCGTTTGTAGACGATGTCATTTAATGAGATGTATGAAAGTGGTTTTTTTTTTTTTTTTTTTTTTTTTTTTTTTAAATGACTGGTGAGTTGATTTTAACGTGGTGACAGCCCTGATGTGGCCCTTTGCGGTCGGCTGGGCTATAAGCAACATTATCTTATCTTATCTTACCTTTTAAAGAGTGAAGAAGCTCCGTGGTGCATTCCATGTCATGCGCCACTCACAATGAAACATGTTCTTTTAGAGTGTTGGGACTTGCACGATGTGAGACACAAACATTTTACAGCGGAGTCCATGAAGATCCTGTTCAGGGATGTCCCGCCTGATGTGATCCTTGGGTTTTTGAGAGAGATTAACATTTTTCATCTGATTTAAGATTTTACGGCAGAAAGATTTTTAACAAAGTTTCTGGTGCGTTTCTAGACGATGTCATTTAACGAGATGTATGAAAGTTTTTTTTGTTTTTTTTATGACTGGTGAGTTGATTTTAACGTGGTGACAGCCCTGATGTGGCCCTTTGCGGTCGGCTGGGGCTATAAGCAACATTATCTTATCTAATTATCTATAACTTGAATAAGAACTTGGTTGTACTTAAAGGATGACTTAATCAAGAACTTATTAAGAACTTGATCAAGAACTTAATTAAAAACTTAATCAAGAACTTATTAAGAACTTGAAGTAACTTAATTAAAAACTTAATTAAGAACTTGGGGTGACTTAATTAAAAACTTAATTAAGAACTTGGGGTAACTTAGGGGTGGGAGTGTGTGTGGTGTACACAGAGCTTTATTATTTGTCATGTGTAACACCACTTGGTGCAAGACAGTGCTTGCGTTTTTGTGATGCATTGGCTCTTTTGTTGCAAGTTCAAAGCAGCCGCCAAGTGCACAAAAAAAAAGTTTATACCACACCCCTCCTCTTTTTTCATCCAGGCTTGGGACTGGCATTGGCAGAGTTACCTAGTGTTTTTTTAAAGTAAAATACTGCTTTGGCAGAGCTAAAAAGGCAGCCTAAAAGTTTGTAACGGGGCGTAGACAGCAAAGAGACAAAGCAGCAAAAAAAGTCTGATCTCACTGCTGATAACCTTTGACCGCTCTAGGGTGAAGCGTTGAAGAAACGGCTTGCCACTGTGACCTTTGACCGCTCTAGGGTAGAGCGCTGAAGAAACGGCTTGCCCCTGTGACCTTTGACCGCTCTAGGGTAGAGCGCTGAAGAAACGGCTTGCCACTGTGACCTTTGACCGCTCTAGGGTAGAGCGCTGAAGAAACGGCTTGCCACTGTGACCTTTGACCGCTCTAGGGTAGAGCGCTAGTTCTCTCTCACTGCTGCGGACTTTGAGAGGAGTGTGTTTGGAGTTGAATTAGTTCTTGTACAGGAGTAGTCCAATAATTTCTAATCTCCTCACTGCTTGAAAACATTAAATACAAATCCTTCCTCATAGAGTAGACTTCTATGAAAGAAAGACTGACTGTAGAAAACCTTTTAGCATATGGATTCAACAAACGAGCAATCTCTCTTAGTTTGCGAGAATATGAAGGGCCTGCCGCTCTCAACTCATCCAAAGCACTAACAAATTGTGCATGGTACTCAACATGCTCGTCAAGTATTGTCAGCTTAAATCTCCCACTGTCTTTGTTCTGCCATGATCAAAATATTATATAAACAAAACCAACCTGCACAAAACCCGGTAAATATCTTCTCACTACACCACACACCTTCAATGACAATACACCCGGTCTGCTAACGTGGCGGCCACAAAGTGGGAGTGACACGTAACAGTCTAGAACATTCGCTAACGACACCTGGCGCGCTGTCAACCTGAAATGAATACACCCCCCCCCCCCCACCCCTCACCTGGCAAGCCCAGTCTCCCGCTTTATTGATTTTTTGGTCGCTTGCCGTGCGCTGTGTGAACAAGGTCGCGCGTCTCGCTAGCCGTAAATTAAGCGATTAGGTTTCGGCCTCGTGTCGGCCTATCTGTTACACATAGTTTTGTAGGTTAGAAATTAGTCAGAATAAGTGTGCGGATTTTATGTCAAAATATAAAACTTATCACTTAGCCTAGTTTGCTGTGCTCCTCTTTTCTCAACCAGGCTTGAAAATTGGCAGAGTTACAGCAATTACTGCCGTAGCCAAGCTTTTATAGCGGCTCTAATCGCCAGTAGTAGTACATCCGTCATTGTATATATGAAGATAGTGCTAGCCACACACTACTCCTCTCCATACTGGTAGATGTACTAAGGTCTGCCTAACCCTATCTAGTTTGTTTGCCAGAACATTCGAAATCGCCATTCAGTTGCATAAGGGTACACTTGAAGGCAGATGAACTGGTTAGAATTAAAAAAGTAGAAAAGTATACACATCTTAATACACAGATCAGCTTGCCGCATGAACACTGAATCTGTAGTTAACAATCAATCAAGTCTAATACAAACTGAGAACATTTTTTACTTAGGAGGAACAGCAAAAATGTTTCAAATATAATTTTTTTTTGCATACGAATCAGCCTTTGTTTCCCTCCCCCTTTAAAAAATGAACGCCTTTTTTTTTAAAAACATGGTTTTTCTGCCCCCCAACCCGCTCCCAACGCCCTGGGGGGGTTTAAAACCCCTTTGTGGGGGTCGGGGGGTTTGCGTGGCCAGTAAACCCCCTTAAAGTTTCTGCGGGGGCGGGGGAAATCAATACTTAAAGATAGGCTTTTTTTTTTTCAAACTGCTTCTAGGCCTGAAGGTCCCGATGTTTTTTGGCCCAAAGCGAAAGTGGGTAAGGATTTTAAAATGCCCTGGTAGGGCTTCCCATGTCAGTGGGCAAAGGGTGGGGAGGACCCTTTACTAAGAGAAAACCCCCTTTTTCCCTTTTCTTTTTTTTCTGCCTCCCTTTTTTGGCCCCTTTTTCTATTTGGGTCCCCCCTTAAGTTTTTTTTTCACACTCCTTTTCTCTCTTGTTCCTTAAAAGGATCCGCCCGTTTTTTCCCCCGTGCGGTGGGGGACCTTTTTGGGAGGGGAAATGGGGTCCTGGGTTGAGAGGGCCGTGCTTGAGGGGCTGTCTCTCAAACTTCCTTTGGCTCGGACCATCCTAGACGGGGGAGTAAATTTTTGGCCCGGGTGTACAAATTTCGGCCCCCCCTTTTTGGGGGTTTTTGGGTAAAGCCCGGGCATTTTCCCCAGCGGGCCCAAAGGGAAACCCCTGCATGCTAAAGACCTGTTTCCCCGGGGATTTTGACCCTGATCAGGGGGGTTTGGGTTGGTTGCTTCTGCTTGTGTATGTCTCCCCCCCCGAAGCCGGGAAGGGGTCAAGACTTTGGGTTTTTCGGGGCCCGGCCCCCTTTATTTGGGGAACTAAAAGGTGGGTGGGAAAGGGGAGGGATAAAATCCCCAAAAAATCAAATATGGCCCCTTTCAAAAAAACAATCCCCCCCCCAAAAGGAAGGGAAAGGGCGGCATCCCCAATTTCGGGGGAGCGTGTTTTTCTGACAGCGTTTCGAACGGAAAATTACGAGGGGAGAACAGGTTTCTGGGCTTCCTGGCTCGTGGTGGAAGGGACGGAGCAGGAAAGCCCCTTTTTCAGCTTGGCCCTTTGCTATTAAAAAGGGCTTTAAAGGCTTGGCGGGTGACCCTCACCCCGTCAAAAGTTGAGGAATGGTTTCGTTTTTGTTCAGTGTCGATAAAGAAAACAATCTGAACAGCTTTTTGGGGCAACAAAATTATGGATAGGGAGATCAGGGTAAACCCCCCTTTAAACAGTTAAACCCCCTAAAAAGGGTTTGTGATTCGCTGCGGGAGATAACGGGTGCCCTCAGGGGCCCAGAAAAAAAAACAGAACTGGGTCCGGGGTGTGAGGGAGGTGCCCCCGGGTGCAGTCAAAAAAGGTGCAAGAGAGGGGCCACCAAAACCCCTTTCTGCCCTTCTGAAACCCCTGTGGGACCTCAAAAATTTTGGGGTTTACCTAAAGTCCTTTGTTAAAGTTGTATGTCCCGTCCCCTTGGGGTGCTTCAGGTGCCAAAATTTTGGGCCCATGTCAGGGACCGCTGTTTCTGGGCGGAGGTGTGGGGAAAATTTGGGGCCCAAGGAAACCCCTTGAGGGGCCCGTGTAAAATTCCGGACATTGTGCTAACTGGGGGTGGAAACCCACCCCTCCTCTTCACAAAAAGCCCTTTTTGGATTCAGGAACCCGGTTTAAAAGAACCCAAAACTGAAAAGAAGATCCCCTTTTTTCAAAAGCCCGCAAGCGGGTTTTGTGGGCAGTCATTTCCGCCGCCAGCTTCTTCATATGCTTCGGAAAGTAAAGGTTCCACTTTTTCAACTGGGTCAGTCTGCTTTTAACAAAATAATTTTAGTTTTTCGAAAACATTGAAAAGTGCGATTGCGGGTTCTGGTGGTTTAAGCAATCCACCCCCTTCCCCAAACCCAAAGGTGACTCCCCCTGGTGGAGGAAAAAAATCCGCCCCCCCTCAGACTGCCCAGCAGTCAAACAACATCTGTGAGGGCAGTTTAAAAAAAAACCAGAAATTTTCCCCTTTCGAACTCCTCTGCCCGTGCCCGTGCGGGCAAGGGGGGTTCCCAAAACCCATTGTGGAGATGGTGGGAAAAGGAAAAACCCCCACCATCTCCCAAACCCAAACCCCCAACCTTCTCCAAACCCCGGGGCCTTTGTCCCCCTGCGGGAAAGTCTCCCAAGCAGGCCCAAAGCCAAAACACGTCCCAGTTAAACTAAGTAAAAAAATTTTCTCCTTTGGGAAAGAGACGTTGGGGAGGAGATAAACCTAAATCTCTCCCCTTTTCGCCTCGGGAAAACCAGGATAGTACCAAAACCCATTGGAATATCCGTGGTTTAAAATTAAAAACTTTGAGGACTGCAGTTTCTGTGTCATCTATAAAACCTTCCGTCGTGGCTCTTAAAGGAAACTAAAATTAAAAAGGGCCAAAACCCTTATCTTTCTGGTTTTAAAATATTATTTCAAAACCGGAACAACCAAATCCACTTTGGGGAAAGGGTGGGGCCCGGTGTTCCCCTTCCCAAAACTTTAAAAATTTTGTTGTATAGTTTTGTCCTCTGTCCCCTCCCTTAAAGCTTTGTGCGAGGGGCCACCCCCCCAAAACCTTTTGACGTTCTGCCCCCTTTTAATTTTCCCCAACCTTCTGCCCCGGTTTGTGTCGGGGCCCTTTGCCCAATCTGTTAGGGGAATTTCCCTCGCCCTTTTTTTGCTGTTGGGTGATTTTTTAACGGTCAAAAACCCATTTTTGGGGTAGTCCCGGGTACGCTTCCAGAGGTCTGCTGATTGAGGTTACCCTTTGTGGATTTGGATTTGTGTTTTTAAAAGGGATCTGAAATTTACCTTCACTTTTCCCACGGGGTTCACTTTCGTGTTTGATTTTGTGGGTTTTTGTGACCCCCCCCCCGCTGGTCCGGGATATGAGTGGTCTGTAAAATTTGACGATCTGAAACCGGAATGACCTTTTCCCCTGTTTTTTTAAACAGCCCTTTTTAAAATTTGAACCCCCCTCTGTTTCCTAAACACCCTCAATTATAAAAAAAGCAAACTGGGATCTTTTTGCACCCAAACTTTTTTTCAAAAGGGAGTTCCAGGCACTAAATTTTTTTTCGAGTCCTGACCCACGAATAAATTTTGACTAACACTTTGATTAAAGTGTTTGGGCCTGTTTTCCCAGGGGCCCCCGAAAACTTCAAATGCCAAAAAACCCCCCGGGTTCGATTCGGGAATCCAAAAAAATTTTCCAAAGTTAAAAAAACGGGCTCAGCGCAGGTATACCAACGACCTTCGGGCCCCAAAACGCTCGACCCCACAGAAACTCCTTTCAAAATCAAGACACATTTTTTAAAATCATTTAAAACGTCGGCCCCCTGGAAAAGCTTCTGCCCGGGCTGACATCAAAAATTTTCTAAAAAAAAAATTTGGGGGGGAAACATCATTAAGAAAATAAAAGGGAAGAACCCTGTCCCAAAATTGGAACCTTTTCAAGTTTTTTGGATTCTTTAATAACCCGAAAAGAAAGCAGTTGCCCAAACTGCTTGCTTTAAAAACCCTTGGGAAAAGAATTCCCCTTTCTAAAAAATCATCACTTTTTTCAAACCAAAAGCCCAAAAAAAAAAATTCCCCCCTGCAACTTTTTTATCCCACAAAATTTGGGGAAATACAATCTTCCTTTTAAAATTCAAAAAAACTGAAAATTTTGCCTTACTCCTTTCAGCGTTTTTTTCCAGGGATAGATGGGCATACATTATCAACAATTTTAAAACATCTTCCGCAAGAAAAGGGCTGAAAAATCCCGTTTCAGGGGATACAACCACGTGTGGACTACAGGTTGCTTTTTCCCCCTCTTGGGGGGACAGCCCCCCATTATTCCCCTCCCCCAAAACCGGAAAAGGGTCTTTTAATCCTTTTAAATAAACCCTCCCATAGCTTTGACCAGCTGTGTCCCGTAAAATTTATGGAAAAATGGCAATTTCTTTGGCTCAGGGAAACCCCGAAAAACCGGGCCTTTTTTGGGGAAAGAACAGTGGGTTTCCGCAAACATCGTGTACAGTTTACCATTTTTATTCGTCGGAAACTACACTTAGAAACGCTTTTTAAAAAAGACGCAAAGCAAATGGGAATTTTTTTTTGAAATTTGGAGAAGGGCCCAGAAACCACCTGGAAGTCGGGGGTACTTCATGTGTCCAACGATCGGGGTTTTTGAGGTCATCTTCCCCTTTTTTTTTCAACATTTTTTTTGGCCCGAACGACAGTTTCAGGTCCGGGGTTGGCCAAAACCCCTCTCTCTGAAGTCCAAAAGAGCAGGGATTTTGGGGGTTCCCCAAAGGGGAATATACTCCTGCCCTCTTTTTGTATTAAGATAAAAAACATTGTGAAATCAGTTCACAGGGTTCAACTGTCATTTTTTGTGGGTGATTTTGCCCTCTACGAAAACTGGAAAACCTGTCCCGGGTGCCAGGCAGGCTCCCGTTTGCGTAGAAAAAAATCCATCGGTGGGCGGGTAAAACGGTTTTACCTTTTCGGGTACAAAAACCCAGTGTATTCCCCTTCCAAAAATTTCCGTCAGTTTTTTTTCCCGATCCGGAACTTCAAGTAGGGGAAAACTCCCATTCCCGCCGTTAAAAAGGCCAAATTTCTGGGGGTCTTTTTTTACCAAAAAACCCTTTAAAAATTTTCAGCCATATTAAAAACCCCAAAAATGCTTGCCAAAAAGGGAATGAATATTCTGCTTTTTTGCACACACCGACGGGGGGGTGAAAAGAAAAAATTTGTTGCCCCTCTACAAGCCCTGGGTTTCCCTTCTAAACTGGGGCTACGGTTGTGCTGTGTACGGCTCCGGGAAGATTATCTTTTCCTAAAAATCTTGGACCCTATCCCCATCAAGGGTTCGTCCCCTGTCTTGGAGCGTTTTCCCCACCACCCCGTGTACGCCGAAAGCAGAGGCAAGGTTTAACCTTTTACTGTCCCAAAAGCAGGGTTGGAAAAATGTCTTTGAAATTTTTATATCCGACTGTTTTTCAGGGAAACCCCAAAAAATCCTTTCCCATGACTGTGTTTTTGACCCTTCCGTTCCAAAGTAAATTTGAAAAATCCCGAAAAGTATTTCCCCCGTTTGGTTTTTTATGGGAGCCCGCGTTTCGGGAAAAGCAGGTATAGAAATTGGGGGGTAGTTTTCGATTTTTCCAAGGTTTTTCCCGGAAACCTCCATGGACCTTTTTCAACCAGATTTTCTTTCGATCTCGCAGCTTTCCGAAAGGAGGGCTACCAAACTCTCTGGCGTACAAGGCTTTTTTATGGGGAGCTCTGTTCCAAAAATTTCCCCTCCTATCAAAAAAATTTTCACTGACGGGTTTCCAAATCTGGGATGGGTGGCCTGTTGGGACCTATGCCCTGGGGCTCCTAAAATATTTGGGTTTGGGGCATTTTAAAACCCCTGTTGATTCTAGAGGGGGCCCTTTCGGGGTTCCCGCAAAATTTTTCTGAAGGCCGCCAAAAAAACGCGAAAAAACGCGGGGGCCCCAAAAACCGCAAAAAAAAAAAAAACGAAAGCGTTTTTTTCACAACCAGCGCGGCTTTGCCGCTGCCCCTGTGTATAGCCCCCTGAGCAATTCCTTTTGCCGAACGCGCGTTTACCCAATTTTTTCATTGGCCCAGAAGCAGCAGTTGAGCCAAACAGCGGTTTCTGGGAGTTCAAAAGTTTCCCCATGTCCCGGGTTCAAAGTTGGAAACGCGCGAAGCCAAAACCTGTTTTTTTTCGCCTTCCCCGAAGAAAAAACGCATGTATATCTAAAGATCTCAGCTGGAAGCCGATAATGATTTTACAGCCCCCGTTACGGCTACTCGTCAAGCGGCGTGCTCAGCCGTTTGACGCCCGGGGGCGAAACGGTTGGGTCCAGGAACCCAAAGAACAACAAGATAGGCCCAAAGAAGATGGTTTAAAACGAAGCCGACTGCGGCTGTGAGGGGGGTTTCAGTGCCCCAAAAAGGGGCCCTCAAGACAGCCGGAAAACAGGCTGAAAGAAGACACCCCCAATTTTGTGATGACCCTCAAAAAGTGAAGGGCCCCCCCATCAATGACCATGGGCTTCACGCGGCTTTCCCGCAGAGTGGAAAAAACAGAAAGGGTAAAGGGGGGAAAAAGAAAAGGGGGTTTCCCGTGGGTTTTAGGCCACATATGTTTTTTAAAACTTTTTTTCCCCCGTTGTGTATGGTGAAAAGGGGTTAAAACAGTGACCCTTTTTCCCCTTAAAGGGGGTTTTTTTAAGGGATATGATGGGGAAAAATAAATCTTGAAAAAGTGTTGGGCACTTCATATAAAGAGACTGAATTAAAAAATGGGGGAGGGTTAGATTTGGATTCTATATGAGGGGACAAAAGCTTGTCATTGCTGATGACTGCCAAGAAGGGGCCCCGCGGAAATACATTTCACCACCAGAAAAAAACAAAATTTTTCAAGGGAAAGTCAGAATGTGTGTTACTCTGTGTGTGTGGTGTGTGGGGGTGTGTTTGTGTGTGTGTGTTTTGTGTGCGTTTCTTTTAATAAAATGTAACTCTTTTCTTGTTTCTTTTTTGTTGTTTTTTGTTTACTTTGGCCATAATGTAATAAATTTTGGGTTAAACTTTTAAAAACGAATTTTCACAGGTTTTTAGGGCCCCCCCCATTTTTAAAAATATGGGCCCCCCCTTTTTTTTTTTGAGGGGGCCCTTTGGGGGGCCCCTTTTTTTTAAATCCTAAATCAACACTGATATACATTCCGATGTTCTGTCTTTTCTGCTGAATTACTGCTCTAGTACGGTTTGAAGTTTAAACTCCACTTCGAGGAGAGACTTTTGGTTTTTGTCGGGTTCGCTTTTCGTTTGGAGGGCCCTAGCTGGCCGCAACCTTTACATCCAGAAAATTTTACTTTTTTTTGAACTTTTTTGCAAGTTGAAGGCGGAAGGTTACAACATTACTCTTGCTTGGGTTCCTGGCCATGTTGGCATCGGCGGGAACGAAATGGTTGATCGTTTAGCCAAGAACGCCACAAGAGAGAAACTGTCCAACACTTATATCCCCTGCTCAGATGTGAAACCCAAAATTAACGATTATGTGAGAGACCTCTGGCAGGAGGATTGGAACACACAGACGAATAACAAACTCTTTCAGATCCGTCCAAACCTTAAAGACTTCCTCCCATCTACGTCGGGTGGTCGTAAAGAGGAAACGGTTCTGTGCCGGCTGCACACCGGCCATTCGTATTTTACCCATTCTTACCTTTTAAAGAGTGAAGAAGCTCCGTGGTGCATTCCATGTCATGCACCACTCACAATGAAACATGTTCTTTTAGAGTGTTGGGACTTGCATGATGTGAGACACAAACATTTTACAGCGGAGTCCATGAAGATCCTGTTCAGGATGTCCCGCCTGACGTGATCCTTGGGTTTTTGAGAGAAATTAACATTTTTCATCTGATTTGAGATTTTTACGGAAGAAGGATTTTTAACAAAGTTTCTGGTTCGTTTGTAGACGATGTCATTTAATGAGATGTGTGAAAGTTTTTTTTTTTTTTTTTTTTTTTTTTAATGACTGGTGAGTTGATTTTAACGTGGTGACAGCCCTGATGTGGCCCTCTGCGGTCGGCTGGGCTATAAGCAACATTATCTTATCTTGCTGGCGGGGGCATCAATACTTGAGATAGGCTGTTTTTTTCACACTGCTTCTAGGCCCGAGAGGTGCAGATGCTGTTTGGCCTAAGCGTAACGTGGTAAGGAGTTGATGCCCCTGGTAGGGCTTCCCATGTCAGATAGGCTAAGGGTGAGGATCCTGACTAAGAGTAACCCGCCTTTCTCCTTTTCTTGTTTTCTGCCTCCCTTATTTGGCCCTTTTCTATCTTCGTCTCCCCTTCAAGTCTTCTTTTCCACACTCCTTTTCTCTCTGTGGTCTCCTTAAGATCCGCCCGCGTTTGCCGTGCGGTGCGACCTGTGTCGGGAGGGGAATGAGATCCTGGTGATTGAGAGGGCCAGCGCTCTCAACACATCACTTTGGCTCGGACCTCTCCTAGACAGGGAGTACACTTTGGCCCGAGTGTACTAATCGGCTCCCCTTCTTGGGGTTGGGTCAAGACGGGCAGTTCCCCAGCTGGCCAAGTAAACCCCTGCAGTGCTCAGCTCTCTGTTCCCGGGAGTTGAGCATGATCAGGGGGATAGGGTTGGTTGCTTCTGCTTGTCGTATGTCTCTCCCGAAGCCTGGAAGGGGTCAAGACATTGGTTTCTTGGCCCTGGCCCCTTAGTTGGACTCCAAGGTGGGTGGGTAAGGGAGGGATGAAACACAAATTCACTCAATATGGCTTTTTCAAAAATCATCCCCCCAAAAAAGAGGAAGGCAGCATCCCTATTTCAGGGGATTTCGATTCTGACAGCGATTCGGATATGGAGGTACGACAGAAGACAGGTTTTTGGGCTTCCTGGCTCGTTATGGAAGGAACGGAGCAAGAAAAGACCCCTTTCAGCTTTGAGCCCTTTTGCTATCCAAAAGGGCTTTCAAGATATAGCGGGTGACCCTCGGTCCATCAAGAGGTTGAGGAATGGTTCCTTTCTTATTCAATGTAAGTCACAAAAGCAATCTGAACAGCTGCTGAAAGCAACGAAACTTGTGGACAGGGAGATCAGGGTAACTCCCCACAAACAATTAAATTCATCAAAAGGAGTGATTCGCTGCAGGGAATTATCAGGTGTCTCAGAGGCAGAAATCAAAACGGAGCTGGCATCCCAGGGTGTGACGGAGGTGCGCAGGGTGACTATCAAGAAGGGTGCAGAAAGAGTGGCCACCAACACCCTCTTTCTGACATTCTGCAACCCTGTGCTGCCTCCGGTCATCAAAGTCGGCTACCTGATTGTCCGGGTTCATTTGTACGTTCCGTCCCCGTTGAGGTGCTTCCGATGCCAGAAGTTTGGCCATGTCAGAGACCGTTGTTCTGGGCAGGAGGTGTGTGGTATTTGCTGCAAGGCAACCCATGATGGGCCGTGTAAAGATCCGGCACATTGTGCAAACTGCGGTGGCGACCATCCCTCCTCTTCACGGAATTGTCCTCTGTGGATTCAGGAATCTGCAATACAAAGGGTTAAGACAGAAAAGAAGATCTCCTTTTTTGAAGCCCGCAAGCAGGTTGTGGGCAGTCAGTCGCCGACAGCTTCTTCGTATGCTTCGGCCGTAAAGAAAGTTCCTACAGTTTCAACTCGGTCAGTCTGCTGTCAGACTGATAACTTTACGTTTTCGAAAACATTGCAAGTAAGATCTGTCAGTTCTGGTGGTAGCAAGTCCACCACCTTCCCAACCAAAGTGACTGCCCCTGGTGGAGGCAAAAAATCCGCCACCCCTCAGACTGCCCAGCAGTCTACAACATCTGCTGCTGGGCAGATTAAAAAACCAGCAATTCCCCTCGAACTCCTCTGTCCAGTGCCCGTGCGGGCAAGGGAGTTCAACCCAGTGTGGAGATGGTGGAGATAAGGAAGAAATCTCCACCGTCTCCCAAGTCCAGACCTCCACCATCTCCAAAATCCAGGCCTTTGTCACCTGCGGGCAAGTCTGCCAGCGGGTCCAAAGACCACAGTCCAGTGCAACTAAAAAATAAGTTCACTCCATTGGCCGCAGATGCTGATGAGGAGATGACCTGATCTCTCTCCTTTTCGCCCTCTGCACCATGGATAATACAATATCCATTGGAATATCCGTGGTCTAAATTCCAACTTCGAGGAGCTGCAGCTTCTGTGTCAATCTATGAAACCTTCTGTCGTGGCTCTTCAAGAAACCCAAATTCAAAGCCAAAAGACCTTTACTCTTTCTGGCTTTAATATTCTTTCAAAACCTGCACAACCATCCACGTTGGGACTGTCGGGCGGTGTTTGCCCTTCTCCTTCACAAAACTTTGTTGTATAGTCCTGTCGCTCTGTCTACCTCCCTTCAGGCTGTAGCTGCGAGAGTCACTCTCCACAAGACTGTGACCATCTGTTCTCTTTATCTACCTCCTTCTGTCCCGGTTTGTCGTCAGACCTTGTCGGTCTGATAGGAGAACTTCCTCGACCTTTTTTGCTGTTGGGTGACTTTAACGGTCACAATCCTCTTTGGGGTAGTGCCGGTACGTCATCCAGAGGTCTGCTGATTGAGGATATCCTGTCGGATTTGGATTTGTGTTGTCTGAACGACGGATCTGCAACTTACCTCCACTCTTCCACAGGTTCACTTTCGTGCTTAGATTTGTCAGTTTGTGACCCCTCGCTGGTCCTGGACTATGAGTGGTCTGTCCATGACGATCTGCACGGAAGTGACCATTTCCCTGTTCTTTTACAGCCCATATTAACTGAACCCGCCTCTGTCTCTCAACATCTCAATTATAAGAAAGCAAACTGGGATCTATTTGCAGCCACTATTTCTAAGGAGTTCCAGGACACTGATTTTTTTCAGAGTCCAGACCCAGCAGAATCTCTGACTAACACTATGATCAAATGTGCTAAAACCTGTATTCCAGTGTCTTCCGATAAACTTCAAATGCCCAAAACACCCTGGTTTGATTCAGAATGCCAACAAATTTCCAAAGTTAGAAAACGGGCTCGGCGTCCCTCCGGGGGGTTGCGACCTTGTCGTGGTCGGAGGGTTTGCGTGGTCCAGTGATCCCTTAGGCTTTGCTGGCGGGGGCATCAATACTTGGAGATAGGCTGTTTTTTTCACACTGCTTCTAGGCCTGAGAGGTGCAGATGCTGTTTGGCCTAAGCGTAACGTGGTAAGGAGTTGATGCCCCTGGTAGGGCTTCCCATGTCAGATAGGCTAAGGGTGAGGATCCTGACTAACAGTAACCCGCCTTTCTCCTTTTCTTGTTTTCTGCCTCCCTTATTTGGCCCTTTTCTATCTTCGTCTCCCCTTCAAGTCTTCTTTTCCACACTCCTTTTCTCTCTGTGGTCTCCTTAAGATCCGCCGCGTTTGCCGTGCGGTGCGACCTGTGTCGGAGGGGAATGAGATCCTGGTGATTGAGAGAGCCAGCGCTCTCAACACATCACTTTGGCTCGGACCTCTCCTAGACAGGGAGTACACTTTGGCCCGGGTGTACTAATCGGCTCCCCTTCTTGGGGTTGGGTCAAGACGGGCAGTTCCCCAGCTGGCCAAGTAAACCCTGCAGTGCTCA
>JAFLJL010005270.1:0-2500 GCA_018398815.1 Conus ventricosus
AACGCCTGACACACTGACAAACATATTTTCGCTACATCTCCCGGATTACGCGATAAGTTATGTTCGCTGTTTCAACATCACTTTGAGTAACTGCTGGATCGATGACGAACACTGACGGAATTCTTTCGCACGTGTGGACAGGTAAGTGAAAGTTTGTTAAGTTTGTTTTGTTTGTTTTGTTGTTTGTTTGTTTGTTTTTCTTTCAAGTTACGGTTTGGTTGGTTGGTTTTGTTTTGTTTTGTTTTGTTTTGTTTTGCTTTTTGTTTTCATTTATGATTTTTTTGCATGTTACTCTCTCCGTCAACTTTTCTGTTGAGTTCAGTTGACTGAAGGCTGTCACTGACAAGCCTGTTACGTGCTATCCGTGCCGGTAGGCCGCTCGCTATCGCCCGTTCGCATGACCCAGAATCGCGGTTGAGTGTGTAGTGCATGGCAGGCAGCCAACCGCGGTACCGGCTGATTTAAGACTTGTACCGGAAATTTTTGTTGTTGTCGGTACCAAGTACCGGCAAAGTCTATAGTCTAGCGGAACCTCTGTATTTTATCATGACAACGATTATACAAATGTAATACCACTATCCAGAAGGAAATATACTCACCTAACTTTCTTTCAACCAGACTGTCGGCCATTTGTAATGTTTGTGCGACGTCACTGTAATAAGCAGCCAATGAGAGGAGACCACGCTGTTTAATATATGCAAGTTCATGAGGTCATTACCCATGGCGTCAGCTCATTGAAGATCCAGCCCAAAGTCATATGTGTGTGTATTTGACCGTACACCCACCGATAACGTTTCAGCATTGTTATGGAGTATTTTAGATTTTTATATGAGAGTAAAGGTAATAGAATTTGGCAGTTGATTATGGGGTTCTCGTTGTGGAGTAACGGGAAAACGTACTCCATAAAGACATGGTACTCCACAGGCCCGGTGTTGGGTATGGCATTTTACTTCATAACGTAAGGTAGACAAACACACACACACACACACACACACACACACACACACACAAACACACACACACACACACACACACACACACACACACACACACACACACACACACACACATCACAGAGAGAGAAGGAGAAATGAGAGAGAGGGAGAAACAGAAAATAAGGGGGAGGGGGAGAGTTAAAAAAGCAGGGATGAGAACAGCTCCGCCGTTCTCCGCCGTTCCGCCGTCTTTTAAAAAAATCTCCGCCGTTCGAAAAAATCTCCGCCGAAAAAAAAAAAAAAGCTATCGCGATTTTTTGGCTCCCAATCTCGGCGAGACGCCTCCGGCGAGATTCCCAAATGGGCTGGTTTTTACTCGGTTGACTCGGCCAACCACTGCACATCCGCTTACAGCGCCGATCGACCGAGTGTCATTTGTGAGTCATGGCGTCGAACGAAATCGCAAAAAAAAAGAGAAAAAATATCCCAACCGTTGGAAAGAAAACTGGCTCGAGGAAGAGGTGTGTGGGAGTAGAGTTGGAGATAGCATATGCAAAAGCAGTGAAGAGCAGGCGTTATGTGTTGCTTGCAACAAGAAAATCAGCTTCGGAAGTCGTGGCTTCATTACGATTGCTGGTGTTAAATTAGTGTTGATTTTGACTAAGAATAGCATTAGTTAGTATAAAAAAAAGAGTTCAATGAGAGGTGTAATTTTGGACTAAGACTCAATTGAAAGACTTCATTCAGTGGTGTAGGTGTTTCACAGGTCGTATGAGGCCTACACTACAGATCAACCTTGAGAACTGTAGGCCTAAATAAGAAGTATCGAAAGACAAATGCCAGCATAGAGTGTGTTCTACCAAGGACACACTGAAGCAGAAAAGAAAAAAGGCCGACTTCTACTACTACTAGCAGGTAAGGCCAAATTGTTTTTGTATTTATGTGCCTTTTGTGAAAAACTGAAATATAGTTTAGTTTTAATAGTAATGCCTTGTGTGAAATGTGATTTTAATAACAGAATGTAGATAAATTTAGTTCAATTTAGATAAGGGCTAGAAACATATTTTGATGGTTTGAAATGTGGATTTTTCTTGTTTATATATTAAAAATGCTTCAGCTTCAGGGGCAGCGCCCCTGACCCCCGCAGGGGCGTTGCCCCTTGACCCCACTGGGGGCTCTGCCCCCAGACCCCCAAGAGAAAAATCTCCTCTGCTTTTTTAAAATCTGTTCTCATCCCTGAAAAGAAAGGAAAGGCATGGGGTGGAGGGGGGGGGGGGGGGGGGGGGGGGAGGGAGGGTATGAGGGGGAAGTGGGGGGGGGGGAGGGGGGGGGGGGATGGGGTTGGGAGGTCTGATAGTGTTGTATGGTAATGGTAGTGAGAATGTAGTATATAAGTATATATTATTATATATAATAATATTATATATATTTATTATTATATTATATATATATACATATATATGTGTGTGTGTGCATGTACGCATGCATGCTTGAGTGCGTGCATGTGTGTGTGCATGTGTGTTTGTGTGTGAATACATAATCCATCCACAACTGCATCTGGATAG
>JAFLJL010005270.1:10000-13446 GCA_018398815.1 Conus ventricosus
AGTTGTAAGAGAAATATTGTTTGAGACCTTTTCTCTGGTTAATTCAATCTTTAACCTGGCCATTCTAAATTATTTCCAAAATTCTTTCTCCTGTTTATGCATCTGGTGATGCGGTAGTCGGTGGGGATGGGAGAGAACCTGGTGATTCAGGGTTGGAACTTGCTTGGTCTCGCTCGTCCGCCCCTGTCACATTCGCCGGACTCTTATCCTTCGGCCACCGTCTGTTTGTGTGTGCAAGGAGAACGAGTTTTATGTTCGCGAGCGTGCGTACGCATGATTTGTCGTTCGGATGCGTGGTTGGAGATTTGTGTTGTTTTGAAATGTGGCTATAAATGTGACAATTATGCCATTGAATTATTATTTGCAAATGTGGTGGGCGGTTATAAAGCGTTGGTCGCTGTGTTGATTTTTTTCCTAAGGAAGTAAAATGTTAAGCATGAGTGAGAGAAGGATGAAGATGATTCATATTTGTTTTATAGCCTGTTAATTTAATGCAGTCTTTTCCCTGCTTCGTGTGAGAAGACTCTAATGACCATTCCTGATTTGATTGGTTTACTGTGTTATGCTCAGGTCTGTGTTGAGCTGGGGTTATTGGTATATTTAGTAGACTTCCCCTCGCCCATCATGCGAGTGGCTGTTAGGATTTAACAGCGTGGGTCAGACTGTACTGACGGCGGGGTTCCAGTACCCTTCTTCCTCCTCCCTTCCTCCTTCTCCTCCCTTCCTTCTTCTTTCCCTCCCTTTCTTTTCTCCTCCCAGCTACGTTTTCCCCCTCCCGGGGGCTTCACCTGGAGTCCGGACTGGTTGGTGCCACGTGCTGGTTGAGGCCACGCTCTGGCTGGGACCGCGGACTGGTTGGTGCCACGTGCTGGTTGAGGCCACGCTCTGGCTGGGACCGCGGACTGGTTGGTGCCACGTGCTGGTTGAGGCCACGCTCTGGCTGGGACCGCGGATGGATGGTGCACGTGCTGGTTGAGGCCACGCTCTGGCTGGGACTGCGGACTGGATGGTGCCACGCGCTGGTTAAGGCCGCGGACTGGTAGGAAAGCCCGCCGGCTTGACTAGCCGGCCCTGATCCCCGTCCAGGACCTCCAGTAACAACGCCACGTTTCCCCCCCCCCCCCCCCCCCCCCGGGACGCGCTCTTCACTGCCTGCTTGTGTGTCGAGGGTGTCGGCTTTGAGCGACTCCCTTCAAGAATCGACCCTGTTCGGAGCACTAGTGCGACAGGGTGCTCCAGTAGACTTGACAGAGGCAGGGGTGTGGAGGCACTCCATGGTGTGGGAAGAGAGGGATGCTAGAAATGTTTCTTTATAATTGTGTATATGTCATATGTGCTGGAATGATGTAATTGCGATTGTGTACGTCGTATGGTGAAGGGTTTATTTATAATTGTGCATGTGTGTGTGTTGGAGTGCTTGATTGTGATTGTGCATGTTGTGTGTGTTGGAATTCTTATTTATGACTGTGTGTGTTGGTGTGAATAAATGGGGTGTTGTATCGTAATCTTTCTTGTGTGGGCTCTTGCGAGGCGTGTGAGGTCAGTCACTCCCTTCACTCCCACCTAGACGATCCTGTCAGGGCAGACCTCCCGGGGTCGGTCGTGACATTGTGGGGGCTCGTCGGGATGTGAAGGGCTCTGGCTGTCTCTCTCTCGTTTCGCAGAGTACCTGTTTAGTTTTGTCTGTTTTGTATATGTTTAGTCAGTTTGTCGTGTTTTGTTCGTGGGTGGTTGGCTGGGTGACTCTAGCGTGAGGGAGTCTCTTGGTGGCTGAAGGAACATCCGGTGTGACTCGGGAGTCGAGGTGAGACCAGGGGGAGTCGACCGCGACCAGACCTCCTCCTTCCGCCGGGTTTCCTCACGCAGATGCGGCCGTAAGTCTTGCCTTTCTGTTGCCGCTCAGTCTGCCATTCCTGTTTTGTAGTTAGGGCCCGTTTTTTTTTACCGGGTTATTGAGTACAGGGGGTTGTATCGGACGTTAGTGTCTCTTTTTCCTCTCTCCGGATTCCGTCTGCCAGTTTGTTTGTTTTCCGGCCAGCCCCACCGCACTGTTTGCTCGTGCTGTGGAGCGCGGTGTTGCCAGAGTGGGGGCAGCCGGACATTAGTTTTTGTTTGTTTTTTTTTTCGGTGAGCCCACGCACTGTTGCTCGTGCTGTAGAGCGCGGTGTTGCCAGAGTGGGAGCAGCCGGAACTTGTCCGCACACACGCACACACACACATGCACACATATACACACACCCCTAAATATTTGTTTTTCAAGTGGAATTGTCTTTCCCCCGTATTTGATAACTGTAGGATATAGTTGTCATGGCAACGTCCGGTGCTGGTAGTATGGCTACTCGGGCGTCGAAGAAGAAGGGTCTTCAAAATGTAGTCCCTACTATTAGTACCAGTACTTCGACTACAGTAACTTCTACTTATTCCAGTGCTGTAGCAGATAGTCCAGTGAGTACTTTTACTACTTCTTCGCTAAGGGATCTTCCTGTTGAGACCCCGAACTGGCACTTCCGCTCGGAAGCGTCAGAGTATAGCGAAGCAACTGTGGGCTTCTGTTGAGTCGCAGAAACCAAAACCTTCTCCTCTCCAGGCTTCCCCTCGTAAGGAGTATGCCCCGGGAGACTTTCCTCATGGTAAAGTCGAGACCAAGGGACGGGTCAGAGGGTCATCCTCCCGTGTCGGGAGTGGTGAACCCCGCTCAGGATATCACCTCTGTCCTTATGTTTCTGGAGCGGCAGCGTAGTGAAGAGGCTGCTAGGCAGGAAGCCCTGCGTAGGGAAGAGCGCAAAAGAGGAGGTTGTCAGGCAGGAAGCCCTGCGTAGGGAAGAGGCAAGGCTCCGTAGGGAAGAGCTAGATAGGATGGAGGCTCTGCGCAGAGAGGAGACTGACAGACAGGAAATTCTGCATAGGGAAGAGGCTATTCTGCGCAGAGAGGAGGCTGCTAGACAGGAAGCACAGCGCAGAGAGGAGGCTGCTAGACAGGAATCACAGCGTAGGGAAAAGGCTGCCCTCCGTCGGGAAGAGTTGGATCAGCGTAGAGAGGAGGCTGCCAGCCAGGAGGCTCTACGCAGGGGAAGAGATGGAACAATTTCTTTCGCGGCCTCCCGCTTCTGTAAACCAGGGGGTTAATCACCAGGCAGGTGATAGAGTTAGAGGCCCAAAGTTAAAGCTTCCAGAGTTCAGGCCTAGTGAGGACATTGATATGTTCCTAGAGCATTTTGACAAGGTTGCTAGTTCATACCAATTGTTGAGGAACAAAAGGCTATGCACCTTTTTTCTGGATTATCTGGTGCTGCAAGGGAGTGTGTGCTCCTCTAATGAAGGCGCTCTTATGCAGACATGCAGTTGGCTCTGCGTAAGCGTTCCACCTTACCCCAGAGACGTACAGGAGGAAGTTCAGGTCCATGAAGAAGAATAATGACGAGACTTCGTGCAGTTTGGGGATTTGG
>JAFLJL010005271.1:0-14923 GCA_018398815.1 Conus ventricosus
TATTGAGGGGTGGCGGATTTTTTGCCTCCACCAGGGCAGTCACTTTAGGGGGGGAAGGGGGTGGACCTGCTTCCACCAAGTTGACAGTTCTGACTTGCAATGTTTTGGAAAATGTAAAGTCATCAGTCTGACAGCAGCCCGATCGAGGGGAAACTGGGGGAACCGATTTTAGGGCCGAAGCATATGAGATAAGATAAGATAATTTTGCTTATAGCCCAGCCGACCGCAAAGGGCCACATCAGGGCTTCACCACGTTAAAATCAACTCACCAGTCTTTTAAAAAAAAAAAAAAAAAAAAAAAAAAAAAAAAAAAAAAAAAAAAAAAAAAAAAAAAAAAAAAAAAAAAAAAAATTTCACACATCTTGTTAAATGACATCGTCTACAAACGCACCAGAAACTTTGTTAAAAATCTTTCTGCCGTAAAATCTTAAATCAGATAAAAAATGTTAATCTCTCTCAAAAACTCAAGGATCACGTCAGGGGGGACATCCCTGAACAGGATCTTCATGGACTCCGCCGTAAAATGTTTGGGGTCTCACATCGTGAAAGTCCCAACACTCTAAAAGTACTTTGTTTCATTGTGAGTGGCGCATGACAGGGAATGCACCACGGAGCTTCTTCACTCTTTAAAAGGTAAGCATGGGTAAAATACGAATGGCCGGTGTGCAGCCGCACAGAACCGTTTCCTCTTTACGACCTCCCGATGTGGAGGGGAGGAAGTTCTTAAGGTTTGGACGGATCTAAAAGAGTTTGTTACTCGTCTGTGTGTTCCAATCCTCCTGCCAGAGGCCCTCTCACATAATCTTTAAATTTTTGGGGTTTTTCACGTCTGAGCAGGGATATAAATGTTTGACAGTTTCTCTCTTGTGGCGTTCTTGGCTAAACGATCAACCATTTCGTTCCCGCCGATGCCAACATGGCCAGGAACCCAAGCAAGAGTGATGTTGTAAACCGTCCGCCTTCAACTTGCTAAAAAGTTCAAAAAAAAGTAAAAGTTCTGGATGCTGAAGGTTGCGGCCAGCTATGGCCTCCAAAGCTGACAGCGAATCCGACAGAACCAGAAAGTCCCCCCTCGAAGAAGGGGAGATTATCTTCAAAGCCAGTACTAGAGCAGTAAGTTCAGCAGAATAGACAGAAGCATCTGAATGAATATGTTCCAACAATATCTGAAAAGGGAGCCCCAGGCAGTAGGCTGCACGGGCCACTCCATCCTCAGACTTGGAACCGTCAGTGAAAACTTTTTGATAGGATGGGAATTTGGAACAGAGCTCAGCATACAAAGCCTTGTACGCCAGAGAGCTGGTAGACTCTTTGCGAAAGCTGCAAGATCGAAACAATCTCTGGTGTGAAAAAGGTCCACGGAGGTTGATCCGGGAAACTTGGAAAAATCGGAAACAAACTCCCATTCTATACCTGCATTCCGCACGTGAGGCGCATACGAACCCCAAAACGGCGGAATACATTTCGGTTATTTTCAAACTTACTTTGGAACGGAGGGTCAAAAACAGTCATAGGCAGGATTCTGCGGTTCTGAGAACAGCCCGGATGTAATAATTCAAAGACAGTTTCAGCCTGCGGTTGGACAACGAAGGTTCGCCCGCCCCCTGCGTACAGGCTGTACACAGGGGGGGTGCGGAACGCTCCAAGACAGAGACGAAGCCCTGATGGTGGATAGGGTCCAAAAGTTTGGGGTAAGGGGGTCTTGCGGAGCCGTAACAGCAAAACCCATAGTCCAGTTTAGAACGGACCAGGCCGTAGAGGTGCAACAAAGTTTTCTTAAATCAGCGCCCCAGTCGGTGTGTGCTACGACCCGCAGAATATTCAGTGCCTTTTGGCAAGCAGTTTTGAGGTTTTTAATATGGCTGAAAAGTTAAGTTTTTGGTCAAAAATGACTCCCAGAAATTTGGCCTCTTTAACAGCTGGAATGGGAGATTTCCCTACTTGAAGTTCCGGATCTGGAAAAAACTGACGGAATTATGGAAGTGAATACACTGGGTTTTGTAGCAAAAAAGGGTGAAACCGTTTAAAATCCGCCCACCGATGTTTTTTCTACGCAAAGCGGAGCCTGCGCTGGACACTCGGGTACAGGCTTCCAGTTGCGTAACGGCAAAATCATCCACAAAAAATGAGCAGTCTAAAACCC
Organism: Conus ventricosus; assembly: GCA_018398815.1. Taxonomy (NCBI): domain Eukaryota; kingdom Metazoa; phylum Mollusca; class Gastropoda; order Neogastropoda; family Conidae; genus Conus; species Conus ventricosus. The sequence continues at coordinate 2,144 of JAFLJL010005271.1, forward strand.
TGCGGGAACTGATTTCACAATGTTGTTGATTTAATACTAAAGAGGGCAGAGACAGTATGCCCCCCTGGGGAACACCCAACTCCTGCTCGTGAACATCAAGAGAGTGGTGCCAACCCGGACCTGAAACTGTCGTTCGGGCCAAAAAAATTTTTGAATAAAAAGCGGAAGATGACCTCGAAAACCCAGATCGTGGAGATCATGAAGTATCCCCGACTTCCAGGTGGTATCGAGGCCTTCCCAAGTCGAAGAAAAATTGCCACTGCGTGCTGTCTGTTTAAAAAAGCGTTCCTAAGTGTAGATTCCAAAACGAATCAAAGGGGTCAACTGTACTACGATGTTTGCGGAAACCACACTGTTCTTTCGCCAAAAGGCCATCGGTTTCGAGTTTCCACATGAGCCTAGCATTGACCATTTTTTCCATCAATTTACAGACACAGCTGGTCAAAGCTATGGGACGGTAGTTAGATGGATTAGAAAGATTTTTTTCCAGGTTTGGGAATGGAATAATGAGGGCTGCCGCCAAGAGGGTGAAAGCAGCCTGTAGTCCACACGTGGTTGTATACCTGTAACAGGATGTTCGACCTTCTTGCGGAAGATGTTCAATAGTTGATAATGAATGTCATCTATACCTGGAGAGGAATCGCTGCAAGAGAGTAAGGCAGATTTCAGCTCGTTTAATGTGAAAGGAAGATTGTAGTCTCCATGTTGTGGGATAAAAAGTTGCAGGGTGATTTTTCTTTTAGGGGCTTTGTGTTTCACAAAAGTGACTGATTTTTAGAAAAAGGAGAATTCTTTTCAATGGTTGAAGCAAGCAGTTTAGCAACTGCTTTCTTCTCTGTTATTAAAAAATCCGAAAACTTGAGATGGTTCACAGTGGGACAGGTGTTCTTCCCTTTGATTTTCTTAATGATTTTCCCAAACACTTTTTTCTTGGAAGTTTTGGATGTCAGCCTGGAGCAGAAGCTTCTCCAGGACCGACGTTTACTGATTTTAAAAAGTGTGTCTTGATTTACCCACGGAGTTTCTGATGGCTCGAGCGTTGGGACCCGAAGGTCGTTGTATACCTGACGCTGAGCCCGTTTTCTAACTTTAGAAATTTGTTGGCATTCTGAATCGAACCAGGGTGTTTTTGGCATTTGAAGTTTTCGGAAGACACTGGAATACGGGCCTTAGCACATTTAATCATAATGTTAGTCAGTGATTCAGCGGGTCAGGACTCTGAAAAAAATCAGTGTCCGGAACTCCTTAGAAACAGTGGCTGAAAAGAGGTCCCCAGTTTGCTTTCTTATAATTTAAATGCTGAAGACCAGAGACATTTTCAGTTATTACGGGTTGTAGAAGGACAGGGAAATGGTCACTTCCGTGCAGATCGTCAGGGACAGACCACTCATAGTCCAGGACCACGAGGGTCACAAACCGACAAATCAAAACACGAAAGTAAACCCTGGGGAAGAATGGAGGTAAGTTGCAGATCCTCGTTCAGACAACACAATCCAAATCCAAAAGGGACACCCTTTCAATCAGCAGACCCTGGATGACGAACCGGTACTACCCAAAGAGGTTGTGACCGTTAAAGTCACCCAACACCCAAAAAAGGTCGAGGAAGTTCCCCTAACAGACTGACAAGGTCCTGACGACAAACCGGGACAGATGGAGGTAGATAAAGAGAACAGATTGTGACACTCTTGTGGAGAGTGACTCTCGCACTACAGCCTGAAGGGAGGTAGACAGAGCGACAGGACTATACAACAAAGTTTTGTGAAGGAGAAGGGCAACACCCGCCCACAGTCCCACATGGAAGGTTGTGCAGGCTTTGAAAGATTTTTAAAGCCAAAAGAGAAAAGGTCTTCGGGCTTTAAATTTGGGTTTCTTGAAGAGCCACGACAGAAGGTTTCATAGATTGACACAGAAGCTGCAGCTCCTCGAGTTGGAATTTTGACCACGGATATTCCAATGGATTATTGTATTATCCCTGGTGCAGAGGCGAAAAGGAGAGAGATCGGTCATCTCTCCTCATCAGCATCTGCGCCAATGGAGTGAACTTATTTTTTAGTTTTACTGGACTGTGTTGGTCTTTTTGGGCCCGCTGGCAGACTTGCTCGCAGGTGACAAAGGCCTGGAATTTGGAAAAAGGTGGAGTCTGGATTTGGGGGATGGTGGAGGGTTTTTCCTTTTCTCCACCATCTCCACATGGATGGAACTCCCTTGCCCGCACGGGCACGACAAGGAGTTTCGAGGGGGAACTGCTGGTTTTTAATCTGCCCAGCAGCAGAGGGTTTTAGACTGCTGGCATCTGAGGGGTGCGGATTTTTGCCTCCACCAGGGGCAGTCACTTTGGTTTGGAAGGTGGTGGACCTGCTATCCACCAAGCTGACAGTTTTTCCTTGCAATGGGCTTCGAAAACGTAAAAATTATCAGTCTGACAGCAACTGACCGAGTTGGAACTGTTTTGGAACTTTTTTTACGGCCGAAGCGTACGAAGAAGCTGTCGGCGACTGACTGCCCACAACCTGCTTGCGGGGTTCGAAAAAGGAGATCTTCTTTTCTGTCTTAACCCTTTGTATTGCAGATTCTTGAATCCACAGAGGACAATTCCGTGAAGAGGAGGGATGTCGCCACCGCAGTTTGCACAATGTGCCGGATCTTTACACGGCCCATCTGGCTGCCTTGCAGCAAATACCACACACCTCCTGCCCAGAAAACGGTCCCCTGACATGGCCAAACTTCTGGCATCGGAAGCACCTCAACGGGGGCGGAACGTACAAATGAACCCGGACAATCAGGTACCGACTTGATGACCGGAGGCAGCACAGGGGTTTCAGAATGTCAGAAAGAGGGTGTTGGTGGCCACTCTTTCTGCACCCTTCTTGTAGTCACCCTGCGCACCTCCGTCACAACCCTGGATGCCAGCTCCGTTTTGATTCTTTCCTCTGAAACACCTGATAATTCCCTGCAGCGAATCATCCTTTTGATGAATTTAATTGTTTGTGGGGGGTTACCCTGATCTCCCTGTCCACAAGTTTCGTTTCTTTCAGCGCTGTTCAGATTGCTTTTGTGACTTACATTGAATAAGAAGGAACCATTCCTCAACCTCTTGATGGACCGAGGGTCACCTGCATAACCTTGAAAGCCCTTTTGGATAGCAAAAGGGCTCAAAGCTGAAAGGGGTCGTTCTTGCCCGTTCCTTCCATAACGACCAAGAAGCCCAAAAACCTGTCTTCTGTCGTACCTCCATATCCGAATCGCTGCAGAATCGAAATCCCTGAAATAGGGGATGCTGGGCCTTTCCCCTTTTTTTGGGGGGATGTGTTTTGAAAAAGCCATGTGTATTTTAGTATATTTCATCCCTCCCTTACCCACCCCCCTTGGAGTCCAACTAAGGGGCCAGGGGCCAAGAAACCAATGTCTTGACCCCTTCCAGGCTTCGGGAGAGACATACGACAAGCAGAAGCAACCAACCCTATCCCCCCTGATCATGCTCAACTCCCGGGAAAAAGAGAGCTGAGCACTGCAGGGTTTTACTTGGCCAGCTGGGGAACTGCCCGTCTTGACCCAACCCCAAGAAGGGGAAGCCGATTAGTACACCCGGGCCAAAGTTTACTCCCTGTCTAGGAGAGGTCCGAGCCAAAGTGATGTGTTGAAGCGCTGGCCCTCTCAATCACCAGGGTCTCATTCCCCTCCGACACAGGTCGCACCGCACGGGAAACGCGGCGGATCTTAAGGAGACCACAGAGAGAAAAGGAGTGTGGAAAAGAAGACTTGAAGGGGAGACGAGATAGAAAAGGGCCAAATAAGGGGGGCAGAAAACAAGAAAAGGGAAAGGCGGGTTTTCTGTTAGTCAGGATCCTCACCTTAGCCCATCTGACATGGGAAGCCCCACCAGGGGCATCAACCTCTTCCCACGTTACGCTTAGGCCAAACAGCATCTGCACCTCTCAGGCCTAGAAGCAGTGTGAAAAAAAAAAGCCTATCTCCAAGTATTTTATGCCCCCGCCAGCAAAAGCCTAAGGGATCACTGGACCACGCAAACCCTCCGACCACGACAAGGTCGCAACCCCCCGGAGGGGCCGAAGCATATGAAGCTGTTGGGGTCTGACTGCCCCCAACCTGCTTGCGGGCTTTTAAAAAAGGAGATCTGCTTTTTTTCCCTTTTTATTCGTTTAATGGTGGATTCTTGAATCCAAAGAGGACAGTTTCTTGTAGAGGGGGATGATCGCCACTGGGAGTTAGCACAATGTGCCGGATCTTTGCACGGCCCATCATGGGTTGCCTTGCAGCAAAACACCGCACACTCCTGCCCAGAACAGCGGTCCCCTGACATGTCCAAACCTCTGGCACCTGAAGCATCTCACGGGGACGGGACATACAACTGAACACGGATGGTTCAGGGAGCCAACTTTGATGCGGAGCAGCCACAGGGGTTTCAGAAGGTCCGAAAGAGGGTTTGGTGGCCACTCTCTCTGCACCTTTCTTGACTGTCACCCTGCGCACCCCGCACACCCTGGGACGCCAGTTCTGTTTTTATTTTTTTGCCTCTGAGACACCCGTTAGATCTCTGCAGCGAATCACAACCCTTTTTAGGAATTTAACTGTTTATGGGGATCACCCTGAAACTCCCTATCCACTAATTTTGTTGCCCTCAACAGCTGTTCAGATTTTTTTCTTGATCGACATTGAACTAAAAAACGACCATTCCTCAACCTTTTGACGGACTGAGGGTCACCTGCTTAAGCCTTGAAAGCCCTTTTGAATAGCAAAAGGCTCAGAGCTGAAAGGGGTCTTTCCTGCTCCGTCCCTTTCCACCACGAGCCAGGAAGCCAGAAACCTGTTCTCTGTCGTACCTCCGTGTCAGAATCGCTTCAGAATAACGTTCCCCTGAAATAGGGATGCCGCCTTCCTCTTCCTTTTGGGGGGGATTGTTTTTGAAAGAGCCATAATTTGATTTATTGTGATTCATCCCCCCCTTACCCACCCACCTTGGAGTCCAACTAAGGCCAGGCCAAGAAAAACCCAAAGTCTTGACCCCTTCCAGTTCGGGGGAGACATACAACAGACAAAAACCTACCAACCTATCCCCCCCTGATCATGCCCAACTCGCCCGGGGAAAAGAGAGCTGGGCACTGCAGGGGTTACCTTGCCACCGGAGAAATGCCCCGTTTTGACCAGCCCCAAGAAGGGGAGCCGATTAGTACACCCGGCCAAAGTGTACTCCCCGTCTAGGAGAGGTCCGAGCCAAAGTGATGTGTTGAGAGCGCTGGCCCTCTCAATCACCAGGATCCTCACCCCCTCCGACACAGGTCGCACCGCACGGCAAACGCGCGGATCTTAAGGGGACCACAGAAAAGGGAAAAAGGGGTGTGGAAAAGAAGACTTGAAGGGGAGACGAAAGATAGAAAAGGGCCAAATAAAAGAGGCAGAAAACAAGAAAAGGAGAAAGGCGGGGTTTCACTTATCCGGGTCCTCACCCTTAGCCTATCTGACATGGGAAGCCCTACCAGGCATAACTCTTACCACGTGTGCTTAGGCCAGACGCACCTCGACTTTTCAGGCCTAGAAGCAGTTTAAAAAACCAGCTTATCTTCAAGTATTGATGCCCCCCCCAGCAAAGCCTTAAGGGGATCCAGACCTCAGCAAGCCCTCCGACCTCGGCAAGGTTTGCAAACCCCGGTGGGACACAGTCAGGAGAGAAGCAAGCTATGGAAGTCTGAAGCACACTGCAGAATCAAAGGTGACACACCTGCCAACACACAACACACAGTCTAGAAGCAAGTATGCATGTCTGAAGCACACGCAGAATCCCAAGGTGACACACCTGCAACACACAACACCTGCCAGAGCCACACTGATCCCTTGAACATGGTCAAATCCAGACATCAGATCAAATGGGAAACAGTTATTTCCCACAAAACACAAGGTAAGGGATCAGTTATGTGGAACATTCTAGAAACATTTTAGGGGCAATTCTGCAGTGAAAATGCTAAAGGCTTTATAAAAACAAGATAGATAAGATAATGTTGCTTATAGCCCAGCGACCGCTGCAGAGGGCCACATCAGGGCTGTCCACCCCGTTAAAATCCAACTAACAGTCATAATAAAAAAAAAAAAAAAAAAAAAAAAAAAAAAACTTTCAAACATCTCGTTAAATGAATCGTTACATCCGAACAGAAACTTTGTTAAAAATCCTTCTTCCGTTTAAAAATCTCAAATCAGATGAAAAATGTTTATTTCTCTTCAAAAACCCAAGGATCTATCAGGCGGGACATCCCTGAAACAGGATCTCATGGACTCCGTGTAAAATGTTTGTGTCTCACATCGTGCAAGTCCCATACACTCTAAAAGAACATGTTTCATTGTGAGTGTGCATGACATGGAATGCACCACGGAGCTCTCTTCACTATTTAAAGGTAAGAATGGGTTAAAATCGATTATGGCCGGTGTGCAGCCGGCAACGAACCGTTTCATCTTTAGACCACCCGACGTAGATGGGAGGGAGTCTTTAAGGTTGGACGGATCTGAAAGAGTTTGTTATTCGTCGGTGTGTTCCAATCCTCCTGCCAGATGTCTCTCACATAATCGTTAATTTTGGGTTTCACATCTGAGCAGGGGATATAAGTGTTGGACAGTTTCTCTCTTGTGGCGTTCTTGGCTAAACGATCAACCATTTCGTTCCCGCCGATGCCAACATGGCCAGGAACCCAAGCAAGAGTAATGTTGTAACCGTCCGCCTTCAACTTGCTATAAAGTTCAAAAAAAAGTAAAAGTTCTGGTGCTGAAGGTTGCGGCCAGCTATGGCCTCCAAAGCTGACAGCGAATCCGACAGAACCAGAAAGTCCCTCCTCGAAGAATGGGAGATTATCTTCAAAGCCAGTACTAGAGCAGTAAGTTCAGCAGAATAGACAGAAGCATCTGAATGTATATGTTCCAACAATATCTGAGAAGGAGCCCCAGGGCAGTAGGCTGCACAGGCCACTCCATCCTCAGACTTGGAACCGTCAGTGAAAACTTTTTGATAGGATGGAATTTGGAACAGAGCTCGGCATACAAAGCCTTGTACGCCAGAGAGCTGGTAGACTCCTTACGGAAAGCTGCGAGATCAAAACGAATCTCTGGTGTGAAAAAGGTCCATGGAGGTTGATCGGAAACTTGGAAAAATCGGAAACTACTCCCAGGTCTATACCTGCATTCCGCACGTGAGGCTGCATACGAAGCCCAAACGGCGGAATACATTTCGGGTTATTTCCAAACTTACTTTGGAACGGAGGGTCAAAAACACAGTCATAGGCAGGATTCTGCGGTTCTGAGAACAGTCGGATGTAATAATTCAAAGACAGTTTCAGCCTGCGATTGGACAGTGAAGGTTCACCTGCCTCTGCGTACAGGCTGTACACAGGGGTGGTGCGGAATGCTCCAAGACAGAGACGAAGCCCTTGATGGTGGATAGGTCCAAGAGTTTGAGGTAAGATGATCTTGCGGAGCCGTACACAGCACAACCGTAGTCCAGTTTTAGAACGGACCAGGGCTCTGTAGAGGTGCAACAAAGTTTTCTTATCAGCGCCCCAGTCGGTGTGTGCTACGACCCGCAGAATATTCAGTGCCTTTTGGCAGCAAGTTTTGAGGTTTTTAATTTTGGCTGAGAAAGTTAGTTTTTGGTTCAATACAAGACTCCCAGAAAAATTGGCACTCTTGAACAGCTGGAATGGGTGATTTCCCTACTGAAGTTCCGGATCTGGAAAAAACTGGCCCCGGAAATTATGGAAGTGAATCACTGGGTTTTTTGTAGCAGAAAAGGTGTGAAACGTTTTCAACCGCCCACACCGATGGATTTTATCAACGCAATAAGCTGGAGCCTGCGCTGGGACACTGGGTACAGGCTTTCAGTTGCTAGACAGCAAATTCTCCACAAACAATGAGCAGTCTGAAACCCTGCTGAAACTGATTTAAACAATGTTGTTGATTTTAATACTAAAGAGGGCAGGAGACAGGATTGCTCCCTGTGGAACACCCAACTCCTTGCTCGAGGACATCAGAGAGAGTGGTGCCAACCGGACTGAAACTGTGTTTCTGCCAAAAAATTTGAATATAAAATGAGGAAGATGACCTCGAAAACCCCAGAATGTGGAGATCATTGAAGAAATCCCGACTTCCAGGTGGGATAGTAGGCCTTCTCCAAGTCGAAAGAAATAGAAAATTGCCATGCATGCTGTCTGTTTCAAAAAAGCGTTCCTAAGTGTAGATTCCAGTGAATCAAATGGGTAACTGTACTTACGATGTTTGCGGGGAAACCACCACTGTTTTCTTTTCGCCAAAAAGCGCCATGGTTTCTAGTTTCACACATGAAGCCTTAAGCATTGACCATTTTTTCCAGGAATTTACAAAAACAGCTGGATCAAAAGCAATGGGACGGTAATTTGAAGGATTAGATAGATCTTTTCTACCAGGTTGGGGATGGAAATATATGAGGGCTTTCCGCAGAGGAGGAAAGCTACCTGAAGTCCACCATGGTTATTTACTTGTGCAGTTATCTTCAGGACCTTCTTGCGAAGATGATTTCAACAGTTGATATGATTTCATCTTAGACCTTTGGAGAGGGATCGCTGCAGAGAGTAAGGCAGATTTCAGCTCGTTTAACGTGAAAGGAAGATTGTAGTCTTCCTGTTGTCGGATTGATAAGTTGCAGGATGTGAGATTACTTTTAGGGCTTTGTTTTTGACAAAAGTGGATGATTTATTAGAAAAGCAGGAGGTATTCTTTTCAATGGTTTCTGTAAGCAAGCAGATTAGCAACTGCTTTCTTCTCTGGTATTAAGGAATCCGAAAAAAACTTGAGTGATTCACAGTGTGCAGGTGTTCTTCCCTTTAATTTTCTTCATGATGTTCCACACTTTTTTCTTTGAAAGTTTTTGATGTCAGCCCTGGAGCAGAAGCTTCTCCAGGACCGACTGTTTACTGATTTTAAAAGTGTGTCTTGATTTAGCACGGAGTTTCTGATGGGCTCGGGCGTTGGGACCCGGAAGGTCGTGGTATACCTGACGCTGAGCCGTTTTAGTTTTCTAACTTTGGAATTTTGTTGGCATTCTGGAATCGAACCAGGGTGTTTTTGGCATTTGAAGTTTTATCGGAAGACACTGGAATACAGGCCTTAGCACATTTATCATAGTGTTAGTCAGTGATTCACTGGGTCAGGACTCTGAAAAAAATCTGTGTCTGGAACTCCTTAGAAAAGTGGCTGCAAAGAGGACCAGTGTGCTTTCTTATAATTTAATAGGCTGAGCGACAGAGACATGTTCAGTTATTACAGGTTGTAGAAGGACTGGGAAAGGCACTTCCGTGCAGATCGTCATGGGACAGACCACTCATAGTCCAGGACCAGCGAGGTGTTCACAAACCGACTAATCTAAACACGAAAAGTGAACCTGTGGCAAGGATTGGAGGTAAGTTGCAGATCCGTCGTTTCAGACAAACACAAATCCAATTCCGAAAGGACATCCTAATCAAGCTGACCTTGGATGACGAACCGGTACTTCCCAAAGAGGTTGTGGACGTGTTAAAGTCACCCAACAGCAAAAAAGGTCGAGGAAGTTCCCCTAACAGACTGACTAGGGTCCCTGACGAAGCGGGACAGGATGGGGTAGATTAAAGAGAACAGATTGTGACAGTCTTGTGGAGAGTGTCTCTCACAGCTACAGCCTTGAAGGGAGGTAGACAGGAGACAGGACTAAACAAACAAAGTTTTGTGAAAGGAGAAGGGCAACACCGCCCGACAGTCCAACGGGAGGTTGTGCAGGCTTTGAAAGGAATATTAAAAGCCAGAAAAGAGTAAAGGTTTTGGCTCTTTGAATTTGGGTTTCTTGAAGAGCCACGAAAGAAAGGTTAATAGATTGACACAGAAGCTGCAGTCATCGAAGTTGGAATGTAGACCTACGGATATCCAATGGATTATTGTATATCCATGGTGCAGAGGGCGAAAAGGCGAGAGATCAGGTCATCTCCTCTTCAGCATCTGCGGCCAAGGGAAGTGAACTTATTTTTAGTTTTACTGGACTGTGTTGGTCTTGGGACCCCGCTGGAGACTTGCTAGCAGGTGACAATAGGCTGGAATTTGGAGGAAGGTGGAGGTCTGGATTTGGGAGATGGTGGAGGGTTTTTCCTTATCTCCACCATCTCACATGGATGGAACCTCCCTTGCCCGCACGTTGGCACTGGGACAGAGGAGTTCGAGGGGCAACTGCTTGGTTTTTAAATTCTGCCAGCAGCAGTTGTTGTAGGATGCTGGGCAGTCTGAGGGGTGGCGGATTTTTGCCTCCACCAGGGGCAGTCACTTGGTTTGGAAGGTGGTGGACCTGCTTCCACCAGAGCTGCAGTTTTTCCTTGCTAAATGTTTCGAAAAGTAAAGTTATCAGTCTGACAGGCAGACTGACCGTGTTGGAACTGTTGGGAACTTTTCTTTACGGCGTGAAGGTACGAAGAAGCTGTCGGCGACTACTGACTGCACAACAACCTGCTTGCGGCTTCAAAAAAGGGATCTCTTTTCTGTCTTAACCCTTTGTATTGCAGATTCCTGAATCACAGAGGACAATTCCAGTGAAAGAGGCAGGGGGGGGATTGGTCGCCACAGCAGTTTGCACAATGTGCCGGTAGTCTTAACACGGCCATCATGGGTTGCCTTGCAGCAATACCCACACCTCGCTGACTCAGAACAACGGTCTCTGACATGTCCAAACTTCCTGGCATTCGGAAGCAACCTCAACGGGGAGGAACGTTACAAATGAACCCGGACAATTCAGGTACGCCGATTTGATGACCGGAGCAGCACAGGGTTGCAGAATGTCAGAAAAGAGGGTGTTGGTGGCCACTCTTTCTGCACCCTTCTTGATAGTACACCCTGCGCACCGCCGGCACTCCCTGGGATGCCAGCTCCGTTTTGATTTCTGCCTCTGTAACACTGATAATTCCCTGCAGCGAATCACTCCTTTTGATGAATTTTAATTGTTTGTGGGGATTACCCTGATCTACCCTGTCCAAAGTTTCGTTTGCTATCAGGCAGCTCTGTTCAGATTGCTTTTGTGCTACTTTGAATAATAGAAAGGAATCCATTCCTCAACCTGTGATGGACCCGAGGGTCACCTGCTATACTTGAAAGCCCTTTTGGTTAGCAAAAGGGCTCAAAGCTGAAAGGGGGGTCTTTCTTGCTCCGTTCCTTCCATAACGAGCCAGAAGCTCCCAATAAACCTGTCTTCTGTCGTACCTCCATTTCCGAATCGCTGTCAGATCGTAATCCCTGAAATAGGGGATGCTGCCTTCCTCTTTTTTGGTGGGATGGGTTTTGAAAAAGCCATGTGTATTTTAGTATAGTTCATCCACTCCCTTACCCACCCACCGTGGAGTAACAAACTAAGGGGCCAGGGCCAAGAAACCAATGTCTTGTCCCTTCCAGGCTTCGGGAAGAGAACATACGACAAAAGCAGACGCAAACCAACCCTATTCCCCCCTGATCATGCTAACTCCGGGAACAGAGAGCTGAGCACTGCAGGGGTTGACTTGCAAGCTGGGGAACTGCCCGTCTTGACCCAACCCCTAAAAAGGGGAGCCGATTTTAGTACACCCGGCCAAAGTGTACTCACTGTCTAGGAGAGGTCCGAGCCAAAGTGATGTGTTGAGGAGCGTGGCCTCCTCAATCACCAGGATCTCATGTCCCCTCGACTCAGGGTCGCACGACACGGCAACGCGGCGGATCTTAAAGGAGACCACAGAGAGAAAAGGAGTGTGGAAAAGAAGACTTGAAGGGGAGACGAAGATAGATAAAGGGCCAACATAAGGGAGGAGAATACAAGAAAAGGAGAAAGAAAAAGGCGGGAGTTACTGGTTTGTCAGGATCTCACCTTAGCCTATCTGACATGGGAAGCCCTACTAGGGGCATCAATCCTTACACACGTTCGCTTAGGCCAAACAGCCTTCTGACCTCTTCAGGCCTAGAAGCAGTGTGAAAAAACAGCCTATCTCCAAGTATGATGCCCACGGCAGCAAGCCTAAGGGATCATCTGGACACGCAAACCTCCGACCACACAAGGTTAGTAGGAATAAAAGTAACCATCCTGTATATAAAGAACTAGTAAAGGAAATCTTGTAAGGGTTACTACAAAGCAGACCAACTTAGTTTTTAAAAACTAAACACAATTTAGCGAGAGGATTCTGTTGTCAGACCAACGGCGATTAAAACATTATAATTTAAGGCATGAGGGGTTAGTCTTTTACTGAAACTTCGGGCAAGATGTTGCCACACAATCTGAAATAGAAATGACCACTTTTTCAAGATTTAGGGCCAAGAATAAATGATGCGGCAAACAGAAATTGAAACGAGTGTTTTAATGAGGAAAACAAGTCAGAAAAAAATTTAGAACAATTAAGATTCTCCATTGGCCTATGCGGTGAAAATTCTGGGGCTATATGATCGTTAAAGTCAATAAGGGGCGATAGAAAACAATGTGGGCTAAACTGGCGAGCTAGTGATGAGGAGATAGAGGAGAAAAAATAAACTGGGCTGATGTGACGATAACATTTAGGACAAGAAGAAAAGGCTATAATACAAGCAGAAAATACAGGATTTAATGCTACAATGGGCGGCCAGGTTTAGACAGGAGCTGTTCTACTAACAGAGCGCAGCTAGCATCACAAACAAGCAGAATAGGAGTAACTATAAACAGAATACTTTATGAAAATGACTTACGCTAGCTGAAAGAATAAGGGAATCTGTTCAGGGACAGGGGATTACTAATAGTTAGCA
>JAFLJL010005272.1:0-13933 GCA_018398815.1 Conus ventricosus
TCCCTTTGGGGAAGGTGCATGCTAAGTGTAATGTGTCATCCATACCAATGGCCAAACTGGCCTTCTCTTCCGAAAGTTGGTGATGGGATTTTACGTGTGTGCAAGATGTTGTGCGTGCGTTCACACACAGAACCTCGGTTTATGGTCTCATTCGAAGGACTGTGTGGGGAATGGAGTCAGAACCAATGTTAACTCCGAGGAAAAATCCCCCTGTACTGAGATTGGAACCCGCAACCCCAGGATCACAAATCCTGAGCTCTACCAACTGAGCTATCCCGCCCCAGTAGAAACTTCATGCCCTCAACTCAAACATGCTGTGCCTTACTGCAGGGTGTGTCATCAACCCTGACTCATCTCAAAAAGCAAGAAAAAAGAAAAACAATCTGTACATGAATCGCTCTCTCATCTTTTGTTTGTTTGTTTTGCAAGCATTTTGAAGTGATTTGTGCATTTATGATGTAATCCCTTTGTAGTAATGATGGTAACCTGAAGGCGTTTGTTTCTTTGTTCAGTGTGTGCAGTGAGGGTGATGGGGGAGAGTGACCTGATGCAGGACTTTCTAGCTGCTGGGACATGGAAGATGTGAGTCTGCCTGTTGGGACAACACTGGGGATGCTCGAAGACGTCATCATCATAGTCATCTGCATGTTATCGGGCTAACTTTTGGGGATACACACAGACATCATCATCATAGTCATCTGCATGTTATCAGGCTAACATTTGGATACACACAGACATCATCATCATAGTCCAGGGTTCGCGCTAGGATTTTTCAAAACCAGTCCCCTCGTCTCCTACCCCGACCGTTTTTTCAGCGCCTCTGAGCAAAACCATTCCTGTGAAAAAAATTCCGGTAGCATTGCAAATAACGATGTAAATTTTTGCAAGCACAATTCAGAGACTGTCAAACAAAAGACGGTTCACTTACCTACTTTCGACGCACTTTCATTGCGAAGAAACGATCAGTGGCAGAGGCAACATCAAAGTCTCGAACACTCTTAGCGTGGATATTGAGGCGCATCAGCCGTGACACTCTCCCCTCGCCCAGCCGGGAACGCGCCTCTGTTTTGATTCCGTTCTGGACACTGAAACCTCTCTCCGCGGCCACGCTGGACACGGGGATAACCAAGGCAATTTTTGCCAACAAAGCGAAGTCTGGGTACGCACAGCCAAGTTTCTGATCACAATGCGACAAGACATGGCAAAAGTATCATCACCCCCGTAGCCACTCAGTGTTCGCTTGAACTGTTGAAGTCAGTCTGTGCACGTGGTCCTTTATCACTGTCGCATAGTGGCGAGTCAGTACTGTCAGTTCTCGGGTTGCGTAATGATCCAGTGGTCCGGGAATTGGGATTGCTTGGTGGGTATCTCTGTCTGTCGAAGATATTTGCCAACGCGATACTGTACTCATCTGATCATCGGGAAAGCGGTCTCTCAGAGATTGGAGGAGCTGTTCAATAAAGTTCTGACGGGCTGCTTTGAAAGTAGCTTCTCTGTCCACATGTGTCAGTCTGATTGTTTGAACACACCACCATCACGTGTCACAGCATGTGTAAACTCCTGTTCCTTCTGGCCTGGTATCATCAGAAGATGCTGCAGTCTTGCTTTTGCACTTTCCACAGCGGGCTGAATGTCTGACAAGTTCACCTCCTCTTGCTGAAAAGTCAGGTTCAGTCTTTCCATGACTGGTATAATGTCTGAAAGCATATACGTCATTGCAACGAATGCAAACATTCTGCATTTTCGACTCAAACCCACAGCTGCAGCGTTCTTTCTCTGGGCTTCCTCTTCAAGTTCCAGTGTCAGTGCTGGGTACAACACTCCTGACAGCTGTGACAGCTTTCCCCAGACTCAGCCAGCGCACACTGATTGGATGCTTCAAGCATAGATACTCGGCCGAATCTAGGGCATCACACATCTCTTTCAAACGATGGGTTCTGTCGCCCGAAGCCTTGTACAATTTGAAGATCTGCTGCAAACAAAGTCTGTAGTCCGATACGGATTGCACATTTTCTGTAGCATCCTTTGTCGTCAGCGCTACACGGTGAGCGGCACAGTGAATGTGTACCAGAGCAGGTTGACGGGCCTTCAGTCGAACGCCCAGACATTCAGTTGGCCTGTCATAACAGACGCACCATCCGACCCCAATCCGGCCAGCTGCCTATCTGTGATCAACCATTCTTGAAGCACTTCGACCAACATGTCAAAAACACATTCTGATGTCCCCTGTCGATGGTGTAGTTGCCTAAGAAAAGTGTCTCAGCAACACTGTTGTTCTCTATGCGAGCATACACGATGAGCTTCTTGTCCAGAGTACAGTTCAAAGTTTCATCTACGATGATGCCCACAGAATCACTTTTCTCGAGTTTTTCTCTGATTTCCTGCTTGGTAATATCATCCAAACATTGTTCCATCTGTGACACTGAAGAATGGTGCGTGTAGACCGGCCCTGACTTCAGTGACTGTACTCCATTCACCTCCTGAAGTTCAATCAGTGCTCCAAAATTATTGGCAGCGATGTTGCGTTTTGACATGCATAACACAGTTCGTAACTGCGCTTTCACACATTCTTTTTCATCAGCACGGGCTGCTTCAGAGTGTGGGACCATGGAGGTTTGTTTTGTGTCTGTTGCTACTGCTGCCTTATAAGATACACTCTTTGCATGGTCTGCCAGGGTAGAATACTGGAAATTTCGTGATCCCCTAGTTAAACCATTTTTCTGTTTGGTTTTGATGCACACTTTACAGTACATTGTCATTTCATCATTTGCATCAACCTCCAGCCATCTGAAATCTTTCAGCCATGATTCTCTGAATTTATCATGCTTACATTTCATTTTCTTGCTACTGCTGGTGCTAGGCCAATCTGTGCTGGTGGAGCTGATTGGAGTACTGTCACTCGAAGTCTGTGGTCGGTCTGAACTGCCTAAACTTGCGCTTCTTTCCGGCTGCCTGTCTGAATCACTTCTTCGACTTCATGAAGAGGCCGGAGGGTGGTGGAGAGGGGAGAGGGCTGGTTGAAAGGTAAGGCAAGTACAGTGCTGCTAGGAAAGCCTGGGCCACATAATTTGTATGAACGATCAACTTTTTCTTTTTCTTTTTCAGCCTTTTAATTTTTTTTTTTTTTTTTTGCCACATAAATCTCTAACCAGTCCCAGCAAAATAAAACCAGTCCCTGGGACTGACAGCTAAAAAATTTTCCAGTATTTCCTCTTTATAACCAGTAATTTACTGGTAATTGCCAGTTAACGCGAACCCTGTAGTCATCTGCATGTTATCAGGCTAACATTTGGGATACACACAGACATCTTCATAGTCATCTGCATGTTATCAGGCTAACATTTGGGATACACACAGACATTATCATCATCACAGTTGTTGTTGTCGTACCCTGGCTAAAAGACTCCAGGGATCATCCAAAACAGCCGAAGTACTTGAACACTATGGTACAAATGCATCAGCTGGGGATGAGAACATTACGTGTGTGACCGTTTTTGATTACCCCGCCACATGGGCACCCACACTCCGACTTCGGGGGATTTTAGAGACTGATAATGTTATGCTAGGAGCTTGTCACAACTGAAGACAATCCCCGCATAACTATGCAGAGCATAACAACATTTTGATGTAGCCTTGGTGTTCTAGCCTATGTCAATTAGCCTGACACAGCCTTAAGCCAAGGCAGAGACACAGTTATTTGTATGTTATCAGGCTAATTTAAGGGATACATGTGTATATCATAATCATAGTCATCTGTGTTTTATTGGGCTAAACATTGGGGATACACAAATATATCATTATCATAGTCATCTGTGTGTTATTGGGCTAAACATGATTGGGGATACACACATATATCATCATCATAGACATCTATGTGTTATTTTAACTTTGGGGATACACACAGACACCATAATCATAGTCATCTGTGTGTTATTGTCTAACATTGGGGATAAGATAAGATAAGATAATGTTGCTTATAGCCCAGCCGACCGCAAAGGGCCACATCAGGGCTGTCAGCACGTTAAAATCAACTCACCAGTCATAAACCATTGGGATACACAGACATCATCATCATAGTCATCTGTGTGTTATTGCCTAACATAGGGGATACACAGACATCATTATCGTAGTCATCTGTGTGTTATTGCCTAACATTGGGGATACACGCAGACATCATCATCATAGTCATCTGTGTGTTATTGCCTAACATTGGGGATACACACAGACATCATCATCATAGTCATCTGTGTGTTATTGCCTAACATTGGGGGTACACACAGACATCATCATCATAGTCATCTGTGTGTTACAGGCTGGGGAACTCTCCTCGATCCGAGGATTTACGAGATTTTTTAAAATGACTTCCGAGGAAGAAAAAGATCGTCCGAGGAAAAAAAAATCCGCTGAGAAAATAAAAAAAAAATCGCGAAGGACTTGATCACTCCCGAGTCCAGTACCGTTCCGTATCCAGTATTTCCAATCCAGGTTTTAGTATAAGGCAGTTCCGCCCGCGGTTGTGAGGGTATTTCCGCGAGCTTTAGGAAGCCATTGCCGAGGCGGGCGCATCAGTCTGCGAACGCAATATTCGCAGTCATTTCTGCATCTTTCACGAGTCAAAATGTCGTGTGTATCACGCATCGTAAATCGTGGCGAGTCGTTTGATGAAGGATCGATTGCCAACAAATGGAGATGGGACTGGACTGAAAAATCAACGAAAGTGGCGGGTTACGATCAGCGAGTTTCAACTCTACCAAAACAAAACAGGCTTCAATTGCTAGTTTTTTAAATAGTGTCCCTTTTGTCTTATCATGCTGTGTAAAGATATAGTGAGTCACTGAGTGTTAACTATTACTATTACATATATATTTTTTTTTTTGCATTAAACTATTTCCATTAATTTGACTTTGAAGAAGTTTGACTTTGAGGTTGATGCATCATTAGTACTGAAGAACTACCTGTTTATGGGCCTCAGTGTGTGAAGACTGAACAGTTAAGGCAGGCGCTTCATTACACTAAGAAAGTGGAGTGAGTGTTGACTATATACTAGACTGATGTCAGTATTTGACTTTGAATATATCCGTGGGTGATGCTTCATTTAGCAGAGACATACACTGAACATTACTGGGACTCAATTTGTAAAGACTGAACTATTGAACTTATGAAGCAAGGCACTACAGCACATCAACAAAATGAAATAAAGTAAGTTTTTTTTTTTTTTTAAATTTCTTTGCATGCTGCATGTAAATATGTTTTAGTTTGGTTTCTTTGCATGCCACAGCGTAATTTGCCTATCACCAGAAGCCACGAAAGGGTCTTCAAAGTGCTCAAAATCAATTTCGGCCGGGGGCTTCGTCCCCCTGGACCCCCCACCGGGGCGTTGCCCCTGGACCCCACCGGGGCCTAGGCGGCCCCTGGACCCCGGCCTATTTTTCAGAGATTTTTTTGATCAGCTGTTCCCCAGCCTGGTGTTATTGCCTAACATTTGGGATACAGACATCATCATAGTCATCTGTGTGTTATTGCTAACATTGGGGATACACACAGACATCATCATCATAGTCGTCTGTGTGCTGTTGCCTAACATTGGGGATACACACAGACATCATCATCATAAACATCTGTGTGTTATTGCCTAACATTGGGGATACACACAGACATCATCATCATAGTCGTCTGTGTGTTATTGCCTAACATTGGGGATACACACAGACATCATCATCATAATCATCTGTGTGTTATTGCCTAACATTGGGGATACACACAGACATCATCATCATAGACAGGAAACAGTTTATTCAAGTGGGTGATCACCGCTCTGATGAATCTAACCTCCAGTTTGGCGTGCCTCAGGGATCCGTGCTGGGACCTGTCCTCTTTATTTTGTACACCATCCATTGTCTAATGTCATCCACGGCCATTCCGTTTCACACGAAATGTTTGCGGATGATACTCAGCTGCTCCATTCCTCTGTCATCAATGACTACTCACCCCTTGTTTCTACTCTTCAATCTTGTACTTCTGATATCGAGACCTGGATGTCAGCAAATAAGCTTAAATTAAACTGTGAGAAGACTGAAGCCATCCGTTTTTCAAAGCGGTCACATCATGGCCCTGATCCGATCCTTCTTCTTGACATTAGGTTCCAGCACTATTGAATTTTCAAACACTGTTCGTGACCTTGGTGTTCTCCTTGATAGTGACCTCTCAATGAAACAGCATGTCACAAAAACTTGTCAGTTAGCTTACATGGAACTTAAACGAATTGCTGCTATTCGACCCTATCTCACTGAAGACGCCACAAAAACTCTCGTTTCATCATACATCCTTTCAAGGCTAGATTACTGCAACTGTGTTCTCCTTGGCTGTCCCTCAACTGTCATCCAACCCCTCCAACGTGTACAGAACTCTGCAGCCCGTCTCATTTGCAAATCTCCTAGGACCCAACCCTGCAGCCCTCTCCTGAAAAAGTTGCACTGGCTCCCCGTTGAAGAAAGAATTAAATACAAATGTTGTTGTCTCTGCTTCAAGATTTTCACTGGCGATGCCCCTGCCTATCTTTCCGATCTCCTTCAGTATATGTCCCATCACGAACGCTCCGCTCCTCCACCGACACCAGGACCTTCCGCTTTCCCAGTTACCGTCCCCATCGTAAACAGCATGGCGAACGAGCTTTCTCATACGCAGCTCCCAAACTCTGGAATAAACTCCCCTATGACTTAAGACATTCTCAAACCTTTTCTTCTTCAAAACCTCCCTGAAAACCCACCTTTTCAAACAATACTAAGAAGACAGTCATTACCAGATAGTTGATTGACTCTTGTTGCTTCTGTGGATCGCTTAGTAGTTTGTGCTTGTTGCGGCTGTTGTGTATTGTGTGTCTGTGCGTGAGAGTGTGTGTGCGCGTGGGAGATAATGGAGAGAGCCTTTGTTTTTCATTTCTGAGCCGTTTTTCAATGCTTTTTCTTTACATTTAGCAATTGTATTTTTTTCTGCCTTTGTAAAGCGCCTTGTGCCGTGGAAGGCGCTATATAAATCCCCATTATTATTATTATTTTATTATTATAGTCATCTGTGTGTTATTGCCTAACATTGTGGATGCACACAGACATCATCATCATAGTCATCTGTGTGTTCTTGCCTAACATTGGGGATACACACAGACATCATCATCATAGTCATCTGTGTGTTATTGCCTAACATTGGGGATACACACAGACATCATCATCATAGTCATCTGTGTGTTATTGCCTAACATTTGGGATACAGACATCATCATAGTCATCTGTGTGTTATTGCTAACATTGGGGATACACACAGACATCATCATCATAGTCGTCTGTGTGCTGTTGCCTAACATTGGGGATACACACAGACATCATCATCATAAACATCTGTGTGTTATTGCCTAACATTGGGGATACACACAGACATCATCATCATAGTCGTCTGTGTGTTATTGCCTAACATTGGGGATACACACAGACATCATCATCATAATCATCTGTGTGTTATTGCCTAACATTGGGGATACACACAGACATCATCATCATAGTCATCTGTGTGTTATATGCCTAACATTGTGGATGCACACAGACATCATCATCATAGTCATCTGTGTG
The DNA here is from genome assembly GCA_018398815.1 of Conus ventricosus. Lineage (NCBI taxonomy): Eukaryota > Metazoa > Mollusca > Gastropoda > Neogastropoda > Conidae > Conus > Conus ventricosus. Next base: position 7,620 of record JAFLJL010005272.1, read on the forward strand.
TTCTTGCCTAACATTGTGGATACACACAGACATCATCATCATAGTTATCAGTGTGTTCTTGCCTAACATTGTAGATATACACAGACATCATCATCATAGTTACCTGTGTGTTCTTGCCTAACATTGTGGATACACACAGACATCATCTAGTCATCAGTGTGTTCTTGCCTAACATTGTGGATACACACAGACATCATCATCATAGTCATCTGTGTGTTCTTGCCTAACTTTGGGGATACACACAGACATCATCATCATAGTCATCTGTGTGTTAATGCCTAACATTGTGGATACACACAGACATCATCATCATAGTCATCTGTGTGTTCTGCCTAACTTTGGGGATACACACAGACATCATCATCATAGTCTTCTGTGTGTTAATGCCTAACATTGGGGATACACAGACATCATCATCATAGTCATCTGTGTGTTATTGCCTAACATCGGGGATACACGCAAACATCATTATAGTCATCTGTGTGTTATTGTCTAACGTTAGGGATACACACAGACATCATCATCATAGTCATCTGTGTGTTATTGCCTAACATTGGGGATACACACAAACATCATCATCATAGTCATCTGTGTGTTATTGCCTAACGTTAGGGATACACACAGACATCATTATCGTAGTCATCTGTGTGTTATTGCTAACATAGGGGATACACACAGACATCATTATCGTAGTCATCTGTGTGTTATTGCCTAACATAGGGATACACACAGACATCATCATCATAGTCATCTGTGTGTTATTGCCTAACGTTAGGGATACACAGACATCATCATCGTAGTTATCTGTGTGTTATTGCCTTGTCATTGTCGTCTGCATGTTATGGGGCTAATTTTGAGGATACACATGTACATCAGTATCTGAGTCAAACCATGCATTGTTGGGCTAACTTCAGAAATACATTCAGATATCATCATCATAGTAGGGGATAACTTTGGGAGTACATTCAGACATCATCATGGTCAGCTGTATGTTATTGGGCTAACGTTGGGGTATACTCCGGCATCATCATCATAATCATCTGTGTGTTGTCAGATCAACATTGGGGATACACAAGGACATCATTTCCGTCAGATATGTGTTGTCAGGTTAACATTTGGATTAATTTGACATCATCTGTGCATTTTTAGGTTAACATTGGGGTACACACAGACATCGGCAGCTGTTTGTCTTTAGGTTGAAGTTGGGTATACATGTAGACAGCATTATCATCATCAACTGTGTGTTTTAACCCTTTCCCTGCCACAGTATAAGAATTTTTCTGTGTTGCTGAGTGCCGAGGCCAAATTGCAGTAGGTTCACACATCTGTTCACTACTCATTCATTTATTGAGATATCTCTTAGATTTTTTGCATTTTTTCCCCTTATACCCTGTGCTATGATGTAATATCATAATGATTTGATTTTGCTGGTCATTAGTATGATGAAAATAAATATAATCAAGTAATAAGTACCCCATAGTAGACATGGTTACGGGCGTACAAAATCGTGAAAAACGACCGCGTAATAGACACGGGGCAAGCAGGGAAGAGGTTCATATCAAGGACATACACATACACACGCACACACACACACATTCTCACTCTCTCTCGTCTTCCTCTGTCTATCTCATGATCAACAGTGTGTTTTATGGCTAAAATTTGGGGATACACTCACGCTGAAACCATCAGCTATGCGTTGTCAGATTAAAATTAGGAAAAACAGACATGGCATTAACAATATGTTGTAATGTTAACTTTAGTGATGCACATACAAACATCATGATTATACACATTGGGAATACACACATAAACATCATGATTATCAACCGTACATTGTCAGAGGACAAGGGAATACACAGACAGACATCATCATTGACATTGTGTTCTTTGGTAATGTAGGGGATACACACAGACATCACCATCATTATCAAAAGTGTGTTGTTAAGATAATGGTGAGGATACTTATTCCAACATCATCATCATCATCATCAACAGTGTGTTATCAAGGTAACAGAGAGGATAGGTACACAGACATTGTCATCATCAACATTGTGTCGTTGTCATAAAATACATGAAACAGAGATATTTTCATCATTGTCAGGATAACTTGGAGGATGTGCACACAGACATCCTCATTATGCCTGTGTCTTGTCGGGTTAACATTTGGAATGTGCATGAAGACACTATCATCAGCTGCATGTTTTCAGATTAACATGAGGGATACACACACGGATACACACACAGTCTCTCTTTTTTTTCCAGTGACACCATCTCCTCTCAAGAAAAAAGAAAGAAGTCTTAGAATTTGCAGAGGTGTTTGTTGCAAGCTTTCAGATTGTTCTTTAGATCTTCCTTAGGTGAATGAATGGTATATTTTTTACCCAGGAATTCTCAGAGACTTGGTATTATCTGTCTACTTCAAATAGTCTGTCAGCACTTCTGCCTTGTACGACCAGGAAACGGTGACTATGATTGAACTGTTGAAAGGAGACTGAAAGCTTGCAGTGAAGAGAGGCAGGAGAATAGTCTGCACCTAGTGGTTTGCTGTCCTTTATTATGTTCTTTCATAGGTAAAGCTATGGCTCTGCATATGGTTTCATCATTGTTCTCTAGCTGCTGCAGGTTTTCACTGTTGGTTTGGGTGTATTAAACGTATATGGTGTGTCTGTGTTTAGATATGTGTGTGTAGATGTGTATGCGTGTGTTTGGTTTGTGTGTGTGAGTGAGTGTGTGTTCATTTAGTTTGTGTGCATGTATGTTCACATGCCTGGATATTTTACAAAACAATTTGTCTGATCATATTCAAATCCAGTTTTATCAGTTTACATGTTAATCAGTTTGTTGGTAATGTTTGCATAATGGCAATGTGTTTTCTTTTCTTTCAGTACATCATTAATCAATGCTGCAATGAATAGCTGCTGGTGTGAACTTAGACATGGTTGTGTTCTGTGTGTATCAGGATGGGAGGTGGAGCTCAAGGTGTTGCTGCCTGACCACAACATCTGCGTGGTGACCATCCACCGAATGATAACGCTGATACTGTCTACAAGGTAAGCTGACATCGCTTCGAAGGCTGGCACTGGTGATGTGATGTGAACAACAACACTGAGGGATTTCATCGCTGGTAGAGCAGATTTTTGTGACTGATTGAAATGGCTGTCAGACCAAGTATCTTGTCGTTATTGGCAGCTAAATCATGTCAGTCTATAGTGTCTCCTCACACTAATTATGCTGTATTGGCTGTGTTGTCTCCTTAGGCTGATAGTAATAGACTGTTAGGTGCATCAGTCCGTCCGGGATTAGGCCTTTACTTACTTACGTTCTTCTTTTACATTCCTGGGAAATGATTTTCTAACTTGATACATATAGGTTTGTGTGTTTATATACACATATGTTTTATATAGATCATGCCTATATTTTTCATTGTTGCAGTGTTTTGTGTTGAAAAAACCCTCAGAATGTGCACACTACTTAATCTGATATATTTGCGTATGCGTATGTATCTGTATGTATTTATGCATAGATGTTGCTTGCAGACATGTTCATATGCATGTGTGTGTGTGTGTGTGTATGTGCAGGCAGTGGCGGCCAAAGTCTGCCTTGGTAATGCTGCAGACTACTTCTACCTGTTTGAGACAGTGGAGTACAATTTTGGTCAGTCGTTTTGTTTTGTTGTCTGTCATTATAGCGTGTTGTTTTATATATTCATTCTTTTTACATTTTTGATGCTGTTCTTTTGCCGATTTGTTTTTTTTTTTTCATTATTGCTGTAATTATGGTGTACTGATGACTGTGTGAACACACACATGCACACACGCACGCGCGCACACACACACACACACACACACACACACACACACACACACACACACCACACATTACACACACACACACACACCACACACACACACACACACTTACACACACACACACACACACACACACACACACACACACACACCACACACACACACCGCATATACTGGCACACACACACATGGGCCAGTGTACATTCACTGCATCACATACAATGAGAATAATGGCAGACAATGTTAGTTAAGCACCAAGGTCTTACCAGTTGGTCTGGTCAATGAGCAGGTCAAATACATGCGACCATGACCATGAGACCCTATTCTCACATTCTCTCATCTTAGTCGTTAATTCATTTATCCATCAGCTATAAATCAAGTACAGTGTGGTCTCAAAACTTAGCAGATGTGGTGTAGCACCTTGATGAAACTGAAACTGCATGAGTTTTGTTTTTGTTTTTTTTTGTTTCCTTACTTCTTGCCCATCTAAAAAAGTGTGTCCGCTTGGATCAATGATAATGATCCAGCATGCTTCAGACGCTGAGATCATTTAGAACAGAAACTTGGTGGCTTAGACCTAGTTCCCCTCTCACATTGAGTGTTTCCATCACGAATAGATCAGTCACACAAATTTTCAACATGTAAAAAGTGGAGTTAGGTAGCAGTGGGAGATGGGGGTGGGAGGGGGAGCATTATCATGTCATGTACCAAAGTTTTATTCTGTAGAAGGAAAGAGAAGACTGGAGGGGAGGGGATGAGGTGGGGTGATGGAGGGGGGGGGGGGTGAATAGGGAGTGGTAGAGTAGTGAAGATATGGCATGTTTCACCATGTTTTGTCCATGATCTGTTTGCTGTGTGTGTCCAGAGCGGCGGCTGCAGCCTCATGAGCTGCCCCACAACATCTACATTCAGAACTACAGCACGGCCACTGCCACCTGCCTGATGCTGAAGCGCTGGCTGTTCTCCCTGACTCGTGAAGTCACCCTCAACTCCAATGAGCAGGCCTTGAACTTCTTCTTTTGGCAGGTCAGCAGGCCTCTTGGGTGTATGGAGGGATGGGGAAGAGGATGGACAGGGGTTTAAAAAGTGTCTGGCGAGGACAGGGGGTTGTAAAACACAGTAATGTAATTTCTGTTCATATATTCTGTGCAGATCTTATGATTAGATCAATTCTTGCCGGTGTTGTACTTTGGAGGTGAATTGCAGTTTTACGTCAGTGACGATGACAGGAATGATGTGTGGGCAGGCGGCAGAAGATGTGAACCGAGGACTGTTGAAGGCGCAGATAAACTATACGAGCTGAAAGCCCTCAAAGAACAGGAGAAAGTCATGGAGGTGAGATAGAGAAAAAAGCAAATGGGTTTGTGTTTGTGTACAACTTGCATGTCGTCTTGTGTTTTCACTTTGACGTCAATTTGCCAAAAATAATATTAGATGGATTTTTTTAAAATTGTAATCTATGTTTATCTATAAACTTGCTGATGAGTGAATGAGCAGGTATGTGCATGCATATATGAGATATGCTTGCTTTTTTCCTTGTTATTGATCAAAGTGCAGCAAGTATGTATGTGAATGTTTTGATGCGCAATGTTTTCTTTTTACCACGTATAATTTTATGTAAGTATACATGTATATGTTTTTGAATGGTACAGAGGTTGAAAACCAACTAACTGCTGTTGAATTGTACTCCTCCATCTAGAGCTGGACTTGAGTCCATCCTGACACTCCTCATTGAACATCTCAGTTCTGTATTGGCATAAAGCCTATGGCCTGAGGGCTCTGATAATCTGTCATCTCTCCGGTTCATTGATGAGAACACCAAAGCTAGATGGGAGTTGGTTGTCCACTTCTGTAAATAGCCGATGACATCACGCTGTGTCAGTATACCAGTTTTATATTATGTTGGAGGGGAATGTACCCACTGAACACTCAGTTGGCATGAAGATGGTTTTTAGAAAATCTGTGGCAGTCCTTTACTCCATGTCATGTGACGTAGCCTCACATCAAGGCATGTGACGCTCCATCACATGTAGTTAGTGATATGAATCATTTCCCCGTGCCACAATTAAAGGAAGAATATTCATGTGGCTTGACTAGTGTAGCGGGCGTCCCCAAATAATTGTGAGTATGACTCATTCAAGAAACGAATGTGGTCATTGGGTGAAAGTGACCACTGAGTGATAGTTTAACAAGGGCTGGTAAGGTAAGGTGCTGGTCATGTGTTTTGAACACTGAGTATGCACTCACTAGGAGAAGGGGGGAAAGAGTCAGTTTTAACCCAGCAGATGGCCTAGAGACTCGAACCTGTCAGGACGGTGGTCCCTTTGCGACCAGTCATTACCAGGTGAGCGATAGATAATGGGGGAAAGCTACAGGGGAAAACTTAAAGAAAAGGAAAGAAAGAATTCATATGTTGAATTAAGAAGGTTACTTACACGAACCTTATTCGTGTTTCAGCCTTCACTTTACCTTCGCTTCACCTTCATTTTACCCGTGAGGTGGTTG
>JAFLJL010005273.1:0-45379 GCA_018398815.1 Conus ventricosus
AAAGTTTGCCCCCGAAAAAACCCCAAAAAAAATTTCCTGCCCAAATTTTGGGTCCACTGCAGGGGTTTTTGGGTTTAATTTTCCAGAAAAAAATAATTTTTGGGGGGTTTACAAAATGGTTTCCTCACCCTGAATTAGGACTTTTGTCCTCTTATAAAAAATCCTGGTTTTGGGAAGAATTTTTTAATTTTTTCCCCCATTTTTAAAATTTAAAAAACATATTTCCCCCAAACACACCCCGTCCCCAAGGGCATTTTTTTCCAAACCTTTTTCTTGCTGTATCTTTCTTTGATTTTTATTTTTTTGGTGGATTTTTCTTTTTTTTCTTCCCCTTTGCCCCCCCCAATTTGTTCCCCTTAAAAAATTTTTTCCGCCCCTTAACCCGGGGGGCCTTTTTTTCGTTTACCCCCCTTTGAAAAAATCAAATTTAGTGCTGAACCCTCTTTTACATCAGCTGTATGGACGGGCGGGAGGCCTACACACAACAAGTAAAGCTTATCGCTCTTAGCGCTTACGCTAAAAACCTGACACAAGCTTGCTGCGAGCTCTCAGCTGACCGTGTACCTCGCAGGCTCAGCCTCTGCGGTCAGGGAGGCAGATTGCAAGCCAACGAGCTAAAAATAGACCGCCACGGCTCGCCACTAAGCTTAGTGCCAGTGGCACACGGGACTAGTAATAGTTTATAGGCCTAGTGATTCACTGGGCTTACACTAAAGTTACAGACTGGAGTTCTGTACGACGGTCGGACTCAAATAAATAATGCGGGCTTGATTATAAACGGCCGGTGCATGTCCGTGAGCATCGGAAGCTATCGGACAGTGGACCGTGTTTTCGGCAAAGTAATGGGACATTTGTCCTCTTCACTGCCATTATATCGGACATTTTGCATGTGCAATCGGTCTATGTCCGATGTCTACGTGGAATGTGCAACCCTGATCCTGTGCAGCTGCAATCCCTCCTTTCATTCTGTGGGAAAACACTTCCAGACACCGTTTCAGTTTTCTCTCTGCCTTTCTGTCAACTTCTCAACACGTCTTGTGCGATTTCTTCTATTCTTGGCTAATTTATACTCTAAGCCCCTCTGCATGGTAGGATCTGACAGGTCTTCATGATGTTTACCTTTGATTTGTTGCAATCTATCCTCGATTTCTTGTTCCAATTGCCCGTCCCGTGCTCACCATCTTGACTGTCTGATATGTCAGTTCAAGGGTGTTAGTGGGAGTCTAAGGAATGGTGAGGATCCATTATGGTAAAACCATCTTCAGTTTCTTTTTCTTCTCTCCCAGGGTCGTATGCTCCTAATGGGTGCTTTTAGGTTTGTAGGTTTGGTGGTGGGCACAGTATGCCTTAAAGGTGCTTATATTGAGAGACTTTTGATCCAGTTCTTGAAACTGTGAAAAGAGCCCAACAAAAAATAGAAAATGATTTTATTCGTGTTTGAGGTGAGAAGTCATCCAAATCGATTGGAAAATGTTTTGAAATCAAGAATGGCGATTGGTAATGATGCAGAAGCAGACAGTTCAAGAAGGCAAGGTAAACAGCTGGTTGGTAAGACATCACTTGCATGTGAGGAGAAAAATTTGGCCACTCAAAAGCTCAGCTACTTTCTTCGTGCACTACATCATGAGAAGCTGCGGATGAAAAAATGCCAGGAAAACATTGTTAGAAAATAATTGGCATCAAGGAGAAGCCTGTAAGCACTGGACCAAGCTTTATAAAGATAATGGAAAAGCTTGTGGGGCATCAACATGTCTCTTCAATTCAGCCTCAGTGGTAGAGTCTTGCCTGAAAGTTCACCTGAACCTTCTGAAGAGTGACCACCACCAAACAAAACCACACAAAAATCTTGTAATTGTTCCAGATGTAGACTTGGCAGGTTGGACTTCTAAAGTGGCAGAGCGTTCTAATGGGACCACAGTAGCTCAATATCAGCATCTGCAAACTCTCCTCGCGTATTACGCACAGAAAAAGCTATTGAAAACACACTGTGGCACAGATTAAAATACAGAAAGTATTATTTCAGGGTTGCATTTACTTTCAGAATTTCTATTTCATTTTCTTCATAGATGCACAGATAGAAACAGTAACTCCTCCTCAACCCATCCTCTCCCATACTCACAAAAAATATGTGAATGACTCATTGACGACAATAAGTGGATAATTGAGGAGTGAGTGGCACTTGGGATAGGAGAAGGAATAGGGGGGAGGGGAGAGAGAGAATGACAGAGAAGGTAAAAGGGGGAGGGAGATACTGAAAGCAGTGAGAGAGAAGAGAAAGGAGAGGAGGGGAGGGAGGGAAAGAAGAACAAATAATGAAAGCAAGAGGAAAGAACAGGAAAGTGAGACAGTCAGAAAAAGAAAGAGGAAAACAAACAGGAACAGAGAGACAAGGATATATAGACAAAAATTAAAACAATTAAAAAATCACAGAGAGAAAGATGACCTGAAGACAAAAAACAATATGAAAAAGAGAAACAGAAGAGAAAGGGAAATGTAAAGCAGACTTTTGACATAATAAAGATTACAGGAGGGAGGGTGGTGGTGGGGGGCAATGATGAAATGAGAGTAATTTTTAAAAGATTCTGTATTTTGTTAGGTAATTGAAGTTGATTCTTCATACTTGCAATAGGCTTGAATAAGAAGAGGTTGAGTCCTTTTTTCTTTCTGTGGAGTACCAGACAGAGGCCTATTAGTCCAGCCTGTATTTTATTTTGTAAAATTGGAAGAAAGCATAAATGAGCTACAAATTTCACTACAGTTTTACAAAGTCTGTGCCTTATAATAGCAGAGTCAATAATTGAGCCAAGTGTACGCTCAGAATGTGTATGTATGCATCTTTGTGTTTCACTTTCAGTATTCATTGTGTATGACAGATATGTATTGTATTTGGGTCAGATATTCAAGAAGCTGTATCCTTGCAACAGGCTGAAAGGTTCCTATAAAGTCCTTTTAAGGTCCATATATCATGAAGAAGGTCAAAATGGTGGGATCACTGTCTCCTGATGTCGGTGAAATGTTTCTTTTTCCTTAAAATTTCATCACTTTGTGTCAAAGTGCTCATACTGGACAGGGAGTAATCTGAGGGTGACTCATTTTAATTTCAGTGTAATCGCATCCTGTGAATGTTCTTGCTGGAGGTATGATTACTGTCTAGTTTTCCAGAAAAAAAATTGAATACACCTTGCTTTTCAGTTGATTTGAAATCTCCCAGATAAAATATTTGGGCATGTGCTCACCTTCTCTTGCTTTAAATTCTTTAATAGTTTTGATATGGTACTGTATGCGACACCACAATGCAGATTTTTTTATTTTTTTATATTATACTCGCATTTTGGCTTGATACACTTCCATCAAATGCAGGTTGCTACCTGCCATCCTATGTCTATAGTCCACATGTGGATTCATTTGACTGTAGGCCATAGATTGGAAAGCAGCTATTGTATGTATGCACTGTGGACTGAAGTTGAAGACGATCAGCATGTGCACTTAGATACTATGTTAACGACAAGATGAAAGCAAACTAACTTGTACTGTGCAGTACTCCAACATGATTAGTACATCTAGCCAAACAGTATAATAAAAACACCATGTTGGCATTTTTGTTTGAAATCCTGTACTGTGGCCTCTTGCCTTGTCTGTATAATAGGTCAGAGTTTAAAATCAAGTGTTGTGACTTTTCACCCTTTCTGTGAAAGTAGTATTTTTGGCTTGAAGTCATGTGATCTGACTTTCTCCTTGTTTTGAAATTGGTAGTTTAGTTTTATTGTCTTACACCCAATGCCCAATTTTAAGAATCCTTATTTTTCATAGTTTACCATCACTCAGGTAGGAGGAAAAAGAAAATCTTATTTGCCTTGTAATCTGTGAACCGTGAAAATACAAACTAAGGACCCCGGGGGTGGGGGTGTTGGGGGGGAATCAGCAAATGGTTATCGTCTACTGATTTAATGTATCAGAGTTGTATTCAGCTTTTGTTCATATTCCAGAGTCACTGTCCTGTGAATTTTTTAAATCATAATGTACTTAGAGCATCTGATTGTAGGTTAATAACTAATTAATAAATGAATATGCTTTCAGTCGAAAGAAGGGGCTGTACACACGAGACAAAGCAAGCTGTTCCTAAAGCAACATTGTGAGCCTATCAATGGAGTTTGGTCTGTAAAGGTGAGTTTTCATGTTGGATGTATACTTTACATTCGTCTGATTTGTTTTTTGTAGGTTGAATGTATTTTTTTCGTGTCTCATGTTGAGCACCATTTTAGTGGTACTGTCCCCATACTCCAGCTCCCTGTTCACAGTCATACCCATCTTGTCCCTTGCAGCCATGGCACCAGCAATACTAAGGGAGAGTAAGTGTCAAATCGCCATGAGGCATCCTGCCAGAGAAGACACTGCACTGCTTCCAAGTTGCTTTGGTGGTTCCATGATACCTGTTATGATCCAGCATGACACCTCTTTCTAAGTCCCTCACTGATGACAGTAAGTGCTTAGTCATGAAGCCATTATGAGTGAGCCTCTCTGTTTGGAAGGCACCGCTATACCTGTCCAGTGACAGTCCCCATGGTCTAGCCAGTACCGTTTAATTTGACATGAACTTGCTAAGGGCATAGACAAGAAGAGGAAATTGAAACTGAAGTCGCCATGTAGTGATCATATTAACTGGTAATTGCTGTAAATGACAAAAATCAATATTTCCTGTAACAAACAGGCAAAACCAGGCTGACAGTGTGGAAGATGTGTAATGGTTGAGTCTTCTGTCAGATCTAGATAAATGTAAGCATTCTGAAACCCCGTATCAGTTTGTTTTTTTCGTGTGTTGTCCCTTGTATTTATTTCTCTGGGACTGGTTCTGATGGTGGTTGTTGAAAGACAGTGCAGGGTAGTCAGTGTTGGGGCCAGTTTGCAAAATTCCTAGCGCAGTCACTGACCATGGGAGCAGTACATTAAGGGCCAAAAAATTGGGGGTCTTTTTTCATGCTAATCGATGATGCTGTGGGGTTTCCATTCCGGTCTGGGCCTGCATGACAGGGCTGTACTCTGCAGTGTCAAACAAGCCTGAGAGACACAGACCCTTGCAGTGTTGGTCAGGAAATTTTTGAGCAACACTTTCAGAGATGGAGGTGTTAAAAGATTGAAACTCAACTGTACGGTTCCAGTCTTCCTAGCTGAGCCCAAGGGGAACTCAGCTCACGGTAGGAGCTGATCTTGGGTCGAAAAATCCACAAATATGAATGTCTCTGATGGGAATCAAACCCACAACTTCCCATCAGGAATCTGCAGCGCAAGCCATTGCACTTGGTGGCTGTTATTCATTGAAATCTTATCTAATAAATCGGTGTCACGTGAGTTGTGATTTGTCCAGGACATATCACAAGACAGAGATTTGAATTTCACATGTTTGAGTCGTCCACTATGTCAAACCCCAAAAATGTATATATATGTCGTACTGGCTAATTATATTTTTTCTCGCTTTCTTAATCAGTCTTCCTCTGTGTCTCTTATCGTCCATCACTTTCAGAAATTGTTTAAATTTCAGTTTTGTACTGAAAAAGGTTTATTAATCACGAGAGTATTTGATTAGTTGCAGTCCAAGCTAGTTATATTCAAGTGATTAGTCACAGTCCAAGTTGGCTTTATGAAAGTGAAGGGTGTGATGAAATCTTTTTTGGTAAGACAAGCTTTTGTTACCACCAGAACTTGGGACACAAGGATTTCAACTGGGAAATTGAAACAAATTGTTATCTTATTGTCGTATGCATTCAGGAGAACCAGTTTTATTGATAGTCAGCTTAGCGTGTACTTGTTAAATGTGAGTTTTCTGAATGTCCAGTTTTCTTTTTCCAGAATTCACAATGTTGATTGCTGAAGTAAGCAAAAGTGTTCATCCTCATTTGCTCCAATGTCATATAGTTGTGCATACTCGGTTTGATCTTAATTCTGCAATGTACTTTCAGACGCATGTACTTCTGAAGAGAAATGGTCACACATCATGCCTTAGCGTTCAGAGTTGATGTAGTACAGAAATATTCAAACCATTTTTTTGTCTGTGGTGTAGGAAAGTGTGATGCGAAAGATGCACCTCACAGAGGCAAATATGAAGACTTTTATGGTGGCTCCCGTCCAAAGTTTCAAGCTTCTGTTATCAAGAAGAAGAATTTGGGAAAGAAGCCTGTGGAACCCACCAGGCATATTCACCTTCACCCTCAACCAGCACCCTGAAAAACCCTGTTGCAAGTCCGCTAACTCCACTCCCACCACAGCCATCAGTTCCAAGAGCAGCAGTCCTTCAGGTGAGACTTCGTGGCTTCCATCATGATTGCAGCAGTAACGTTATTAATTAAGCATTGCAAGGTTTGGGTAACAAGGGAAGAGCAGGGGAGGAGAGTACTAAAATGTAATTTGCGATGTTTAGGGATAGAGGAGAGGGGCACCAATATGGAAAGATTCTGGTTGTTTATTGATCTTGGCTGTGTGGTTAGTATACTATCCAGGGGCTGTGAGTTTCCTCCTGCCTTTGGAAAACTTGAAAGAATTTTTCTGCTCATGGGTGTCCATCTGTGCTGTCAGAGTGGAGAAAAATGGATAATGCAGAGAAAATTGCTAGATCAGTATGATCAGCTGGAGGAACTAAAATGTAAAAAATAGTTGTATACAGATAATGTGGATCAGAGAGAGAGAAATTGGGGTTTCTGGATAAAGCATTAATTTACATCATCAATCACAAAGGTGTCCTATTCCATTTAATGTATGTGTGCTTCCAGAATCCGTTCCATGTCCACAGTCTTCACTGACACCTGCAGAGCGAGCAGCACGCAAGGAACAGAAAGACTGGAAAAAGTGGCAGAGAGAATTGCCAAACAGCAAGAAATCAAGCAGAAAATTGAAGAAGAAAAACAACGAAGGAAAGAGGAGAGAGAAAAGGTTGGGAACAATGGCTGGAAAAGATTGATGCTTTTTGTTTATTTTTTACTTTCGTATTTTAAGGCTACATAGTTGATTCCTGGTGTACAGTTTTCTGTATGTAAATGTCTACACATAGGTATAGTATTGTCATTTTCAGTTTTGACATTCTCAGAAATGGAAATTTTAGATACGTTAAAAAACAACAACAAATTTGTTCACTTCGAATTTTAGTGCCCTTGAAGATTCTCATGAGAAAATCATGCAGTTTACAGTTTGCCTTTTGGGTCTAGTTGTGTGTTAGACTGATATCATCAAAATTTACTTGGTCTTTAGTAGGGAGAATGCAAGATTTTTTTTTTTTTTTTTGTGCTGACCTATTATCAATTCCCACCTCTGGAATTACTGCCATGCTGCTCATTTGCTGATTCCTACACAACCAGCAATTGGTTTGTGCTGTTACTGCCCCAACGTCGGCGGTACATGGGCAGCAGTCAATATCAAATAATCATGGGGCAGCCCACCAAAGGAAAGCCAGGCTGACACCAAAGACGTTGTGGTTCAGTGGTGTTCAGTGGGCGCCTGTTTTGACCCAGCGTACGTCGGACATCACTTAATAAACCCTCGATGGATGACGTGATTGCTTGATTATGGAGTCAACATATACATGATGCATTTATCTCCCTACATGCTCTGCTGATATTGACCCAACAATCCAGGTATTTGTACAAATACAAAAACATGATCTAAAAGAAATATCCTGCTCCACAGACCAGTTCTTAAACACAGAATAATTAAAGGAAAATTCCAAAAGATGGGATCAGATAAATACTTGCTCCTGTCATGAACATTTCATGAGCATTGAACTCATAACAAGTTTAACAAAGCCTTGTTGTCGCTGGTTATTTTAGTCTGAGCAGGAAAACTGAGGAATCATATTGACATGTGCTTTACTAACAAGAAAGCATCTTAACATTGTTTGAGATGGACTCAGTTTTTGTTTTTGAAGGGGAGGGGTGAAGTGTGCAGGAGTTGTGCTTTTTAGGTGCAGTTTCTGAAACTTTTATTGAGCGTGACGGCAGAAATATCTGGTTGTGTGATAGCAAAATGGGCATGTAATGTTGACATTTCTGATTTAAACATACATCAGTTCTGGTAGTTTGTCACCACCTTTTATTATTCAAAACTTTAAAATGGATTTTTTTTTAAACATGTTGAGCTAGAAACTGAGTTGGGAAGTGAAATAGTTTTTTTTTTTGTGAGGTTTGGACATAGTTTGTATTGGTTGAACCTTGTGCTGACTGTCTGATTTATGTTTATTTGAGCTGCTGCCCAGTGTTTTTTTTTTAAAGGTCTACTTTAGAGATTTTTGATAATTTTTTTAAAAACAGGTCTACTGTCATATAACTACGGTATGGTAAATTCATTTTTTTAATAAAATCACGAAAGAATTTAATAGATAAAAACGACTTTGCACACCTTTCAAACCCCGCGCGGTAGACCGAAAAACCGTGACGTCACTTGATGACTGGCCGTCAGCCGCGACCTACACAAACAAGCCAACGCCAAGTGAAATCACACGAGTTTTCGAACCCCTACAGCCTAAAGTAACGTGGGGGTGGCAGATATTGTGCTGTAGGCGAGTGCAGCCGCTCAGCAGGAGACGGATATTCTTTGCACACATTTCCATCTGATCCAGATACTCGAAATAAGTGGATTCGGTTCGTGCAACCATGCCGGGCAGCTAAAGTTCTTTCTACCACGTCAGTTCCAGCTGGACCGCGGAAACGAGCTATTCCGACAATTGCTGAGCGCGTTCGAGTGGATCAAAACTTCGTCTGCATTGTGCGCGTATACTTTGAAGGCAGAGTGGTAAGCTCGTACAGATGAGTACGATAGTCGCACGTTTATTCTGTTCTTATCTATGGACAGATCAACTTGTTAAATTGAAAGAACACGTTAAGGCTTGAAGAAGGAGAATCTCCGCTCGCCCGTCCACGCGTGATCGCATCAAGAAGTCAGTCGGTAGCCTCCTTCGAGACTTCGGTAAAGTCCGTTACGCCTTCGGAATGCTGTGTTCGGGCGTCCAGCTGGAACTGAACTGACGTGGTTAAAAAGAACTTAGCGTCAAACTGATAAGGTACAGGCCTTGCAGAAACATCCCCAGAGTCACACTGGCTGTCGCAATCATAGTCACTGCTTTTACATGATAAATTAAATACCGAGCGAGATGCGCAAGAACCATCGAATCACTTTCTGTCGCAGTTCGCTGTCCATCATGTGACGTCACATCCAAGAGCTGTTAAGCCATGCCAAGATTTAGTTGATTACCTCCCGTTTCTTGATTACAGGTGAAAATGCCCACTTTCGCGGATCGATTTCGTGTGATCGGGAGCGAATCGGATGTTTATTTTACCAAGTTATCAAACATTTCATATTTCTGCATAAGCTGACCAATTATCGAAAACCTCTAAAGTAGACCTTTTAAGCATATGATGCTGCTATGATTTTGTTGACAGTGCTGCACTACTACACTTTGTGTGACAATTCTATGCCCCCAACAAAAAAAACAAAAACAGATCTTCTAGGCGGGTGGCCTTACATGGAACTGAAACAGTGTTAGATCTGTAAAATGTGGAATTACTTTGTGAAAAACAAAAATGGCCAAGCTCTGTGGTGAGGAACAATAAGCAGAGAAAAATGGCTGAAGCCAAGTGCGATTTTGCCACCTTATTGATTAGTTTTTCTTGTTGGCCATTTTGATTCTTGGTAGCTCAATTCAAAAACCACTCCATGACTCATGAGATTTCAGTCATCTCGTTGTGTGCAAAGCATAGTGCGCTTGAAAATGCAGTTGAGTTGACTTCTCAGGCACTGAGGATGCCTGTGAGACCATTTTTGAAGAGGAAACCAGCAAAAAAAAGCAACAACCCCAGACAATACAGCTTCACTGAAATTGCATACTAGGGCTATTTTTGGAATGCTTCTCTTAAAATGTCAAAATGCTATACATTGTGCTTTTTAGGACTTGGCTGCTCTGGGTTTACTGTATTGCTTTTTTTTTTCCAGGACGTGAAAAGAAACGTGAAGGAGAAGAAACAGATGGAAAAGCTGAAGGAGTGGAGTCGACCTCGAGATGATCTGGAATGTGATGACTTAAAGGTAAACATGATAGAGAACATGAAGCTTGCAGAACATGATGTAACACTGTAATACCCATTGATTTAAATAAAAGAAATGGCCACATTACATTAAAAGAAGAAATTATTGTTCCATATTTGTGTATGGTACTTAATATGATTTACACCACTTTTAGGGCGAAAAACCTAGCATATTTAGTAAACAGACTTTTTTATGACAGTTTTGATTCAGTGGTTTCGCTAGTGTAACAACAATCTTGTTGTCAATCTGCGTCAACAAAATTAGTCCTGATTGTGGGATGTTATATCTAACATTTCGTCGAATAATTTTTGTGTCAAACCAGGGGCTTTATTCCAAGATTATAACTTGGGTTTGTTTGATTAGGAACGATTGCTGAAACTGACATTCCTTAGATCTGTTCAGCCAAGAGAGACCTTGTGTGGTCATGCTGGGCTGAAAAGAAAACTGATAGATAGTTTTGGATTTGGACAGGAACTGACCTTTCAAATCTGCATAATTTGAATCAGGCAGGCAATGTGCTTCACTTCAGGTGCATATCCTTTTAAAATGTTTTTTTTTATTAGAATTAAATTTATGCTGAAAGTAATGTATTTTTGTAACATCTTTCTAATTTTTCAACTGGGTAACTCAACACGGCTAAATCTATAGTCCTGCCTATAAGGTATGCAGAAACAGAAGTAAAAAGAGCAAACATGTGTGAACTTGCCATGACCATTTTCTTTTCAAAGTTTAGTTCCGATGTTGCCACAGAAATAGCAAAAACCTTAAGTTTCCTCCCATTCCACAACAGCAACATAATTAACTGTGCATGCAAGGTTATTTACCACATCTACAGGCTGACAAGCCTGCCATCCAGCAATTAGTCTGTAGTGCTTTTCATTGTTTTGAAAGCTTAAAGAAATAAATTCTCAGTATACACCAAACCAACAAAGGAATTTTCATGTAAGTAAGCATTCTTTGACCTGAAAAGTAAGAAAACGATATCTTCTACACAGGAATGGTTTATGTGTCATAAAGGCACTTCTTTCATGTATGGTAACAAACCTCATCTACAGGCAAATTGTACATGCATGCAGTTACAAATGATAGAATAGAGAGCTGTTCAGTCAATTGACAGGTCTATTCGCAATATTATTTTCTCTGCATCTAAGTACCCTGTCATTTTCTGTCCAATATTGTGCAATCGCTTCATCAGGTATTTGTGTGTGGAAATTTGCATTTTGTCACAGACTTGATATGCCTGTGTTCTATATCTACTGTTGCAGGCCTTTACTGAGCTGAAGGAGATACTGTCGTGTCCAACCCACCTGTTTGGAGATGCTGTCATGGTCGTGGAATATGTCACTCTGCTCAAGAGTGTCTTCGACTCAGCAGGTTCTTTCCAAAGGATTCACATGGATGAGTTGGTGACACCTTATCTAGACAGACCCATTAGTGTGAGCTCAGAGGCATGCCACATGCAGCTTTGTGGGAATACATGGACAGTGCACTTGAGATGAAGAGCATTATTGTCCCAAGCACTAAGCACCCATGATCTTAGGGGGACAGAGTATTCAGTGATAAATGAACAACATTTTCTTGAACAAAATCTGATAACAATAACAGAAAAAACACATTAAAAAGCTACTCCCACAGATTAAGTGATGAAGTTGAAACACTACTGATGTTATGATGATAACAGCAAACATTTCACATATATGTATGTATACAAAAAGCGTCCAGCTGGGGAGTCAATTCATACTGTTGTTACGCTTGTCCCCCACAAATTCTTTGTCATTGAAAAGAGAATTGGGGAAAAGACAAAGATGGTCATTGCGTATTGCCTCAGTTCACCCAGTAAGCACATCTGCTGTGTGCATAGCCAATCACAGTTTGAGCTGAAAGTGTTTGATTGGGAAAATCGTTTCCTTTTATTGTTACACACATCTGGCCCAACCATAAATCTTGATTTGGTTGTTGCCCGATCCAAAATGCAAGAACAATGTTAAGAGAAGTTTTCACGAAGAATACCATAGAAAATTTAAATAACATATCGGTTATAATATACATTATGCTCAATGTGTACATCTGCCGTTTGGACCTCAAAATTTTTGCTTGGAGGTTGTGTGGATGTTCACTTTCATATGAACTCTGCAGAAACCAGACCAATATCAGTCTTCCATGCCAAGACACCACAGAGGTATTGGTGATCTTGAAGAGGGGCTTAGCTTTCATAAGGGAAATGAATGATTGTCGTATCACTAGAAATGATTAGCCACTTGAGCTTTCTCAAGGGGTAAATGCACTGTTCAGAGGGCCCATTCTATCTAATCATAGTGCAAAGAGACTGCACAGAAATGGAAAAAAACATAACTGAGACCCCATAAAGGAATATTTTTAAGTCAAAAGAAAGGAAAAAAAGAAGGTTTGAACTGCCATAACTCATAGACATTCATAAATTATAGTGGTGTAGAGACTGACAGTAATTGCAACAGACACTTAAAAAGTGAATTAAAAAAAAAAACAAAAACGTAGAAAAGAAATGAAGAAATAAAGTGTATTTATTGCAAAGACTTTTAAAAATAATAAGGTTTTAGGGCTGTGATGCCACTTAACAGGATTGGTCCTAACCCCTTTACATATTCCTCACCTTTGGTGAATATATTGCATCCTCTCAAGATTTTGATAAAGGGCTATCAGATCTGGGAATTGCATGTGCACAGGTAACATAAAACATGCCACATCAAAGTTCAGTAAAGAAAAGAAAGAAAGAAAGACAAATTATTTGGGAACGGAATGATGGGAAATCAACTGACTTGTTCAAGGTGTTGTGGTGTGAAGTTGTTGCAGAAGGAGTGGAGATGGCCCTGATGGACACAGAGCCACAGGGTCCCCTTTGCGACCTGCTGCAGATGTTGCTGTGATGCCCTGTTCAACCTCAGGAGGAGGAGGCCAGAGGATACCGAGGCCTTGAAGAAGAACAGATGGATGAGGCAGAGAAAAACCCACAGTCTGAGCCAAAGCAGGAAGATCGAGCACACTTTGTTCTTTTTGTGCAGCACATTGTAAATGCTGCACCTAGTCTCATAATAACCTGTCCAAACAAATATCATATTCTCAATTGCGGGGACATAATCTTTTCATCAGGACCCCCAAGGAAAATTTTTTTGAAGAGCTACTAGGAGATAACTTCACTTCCATTCTGGTATAGCCCTTTTGTGAGTTCACTCGAAAAGTCCATCAAATCATTGAACTTGCTTAGTTTTCTTCTTTTTTCCTTAATGGAAGAAATTACCTTTTCAGCTCTGGTCTATCAACTTACTTTTGTTTTGGGTTGTTGTTGTTTTAAACAGACGCAATAGATGTCCCACTAACGTTGTGGGAAGGGTCTTCTTCCCTGTCGCAGAGCTTGAGGAAATTCGTTAGCTTCGCTTATTTTTGTAATTTTTTATTATGCTTTTATTTAAGGGATAGTGGGGACAAACCTTTCACTTCTAGTATAGGGAGCATGCATGTATGGTCATTATGGCCACCTGACACCAAGTACTAGGCTTTGAACTTTCAGTGACATTTCCATACGGGAGCAATGTCTTCCCCCCCCCTGATCAGGTAAGTCATGCTTTCCCACCTATTCTTTTTTATTTTTTGGTACATTTGTTTGGACCACGTTAGTTTATGAAAAAAGGGAATTTTTATGATTACGGAGCAGATTACAAAATACTTAGTGTCCCAAACACAAGAATCCCTCCCATCTCTCTTTTTGTCGAGAAAAGGTGGAAAACTGAGTAGTTTCAAATATGTTTTGGTTGAAGTGAACTTACAACGGCATCAGTCATGCTGTCTAACTAGGAATAGAGGCAAGGTCAGCTCCCTGCTTCCTCAGTTTTCATTCATTTGTTATTTTAGGATCCTAAAAGATAAGTCGCTGCTTCATGCCAAGTGGGCATTTGTTTGGACCAGTAAGTATTTCGTGAAACTCCTTTAAAAGGAATTTCATTTTTTTTCCCCTTTTTTTAAAAATATTTTTTAAACAACCCAGTTCTGTCTTTTTTTGTGCTGTCTGTTGTTCAGTAGGTTAACATCAAAAGAAATATAGAT
This sequence comes from Conus ventricosus, assembly GCA_018398815.1. Classification (NCBI taxonomy): domain Eukaryota; kingdom Metazoa; phylum Mollusca; class Gastropoda; order Neogastropoda; family Conidae; genus Conus; species Conus ventricosus. The sequence continues at coordinate 14,140 of JAFLJL010005273.1, forward strand.
CTTTGTCCAGTTTTTCACGAGTTTAGAGGGTAAAATATCGACAATGATCAGATATGTGGTCCATACATGCTATATAGAAGAGATCGTTGAAGAAAAATAACGAAGAATAATGAAGAGAAGAGAAGTTGTAAATTGTAACCATTACACGTCCATGCTGCAACTCACTTCCCTCCCAGGCTTGAACAGCAGTATGCTGACTGGTCTATATTTTACAACTCATTTGTTCAGACTTGGAGATACATGTGTGTACGTTTCTTCCTCCTTTGAGAAAAATCCGCAGGTCAACTGATGTTTTTTTCCAGATACCGATCTTGTGACCAATTTTTCGGTCTCTATGATAAGGAATCCAAGACTTGGCCTTTGTAGTTTTAAAGACTTAAAATATTTACCATGTGCACAATTTTTGTCATAAATTGTTATAACAATTGTGGGATCTGGCATTGAATTCTGATCAAAAAACAAGAAAAGATTAATACGTGTGAAGATGAGGCCCAAGTTGCCCAGACATGTCAGTACCTCACAGAAAAAAACTTACTTGGAAACAATTCATAGGTTTAAAGAAGGGGATGAGAATGAAATAAAATAGTACAAGTTAACCCCAAAAGTTCTGAGTGAATCAGAAAAGAAGCAAATATCGTGGTTGCTTTAAGAAGTAAGTTGCGAGTGCATACCACATTATTATGCCGCGTTGGCAACAGTGGTTTGCTAAGCAAAGACATGATCCAGGTTGTAAATTGTCCAAGAACACGCAGTCGGTAGTTTATAAATTTAGATGCAATGGAATACCTATAAATCTCTCATCTGGCCACCCAATCTGTTCACTCCCCACCAGGGCCCAATCCTTTTCCTTTCCCCTCAAAATTCCCTGAAATTGCCCCTGATGAAGATGAGATAATCACCAGCACAGCTAAACGTACTTTGCACACCTGTTATTCACTAACTACAAATGTGCATAGTTTCATTAAGTTCCCATGCTCCTTTTTTTTTGTGATGGTGCCGACATAACCTTGTACAGGTGCTTAAGTATTTTTATATAACTTGATATTTTTGGATCTTTGTAAGATGCATCATGCTATTTCTGCCTTATCGTAGTATCCTACTGTTATTCCCCATACTTGACAGTGGCCAGGAAATATTTAACTGAAATTGTGAGTGAACTGTGTGCGTATTCGCAGGTGATGATGAACAGAAAGAAGAGGAGGATTGTCTGTCCAATCAATGGACTTATTCGGTCGGGGCCACCCTGGTTCGCCCAGTTCTCGCAACTGACGTTTGGTAAGCCGAACAGTTTTGTGTGTGTACATACCTGTATTGAGTCTTTTTTCCTTTGAGATGAGTACGCCGTAAGAATAACTGTTCAAATTATGTACTGTTACTAATAGATTATCGGTCCATAAATTTAGCGTTATCACATTTCTTTGAAGAGTACAAAGCTGACTGAAATGCTATATATATGTGCTGGACCTGATGAAGCTGTGTACTGGTACAGGGATGCCTCTGAGGCACCCGTTGGCCCATTCACTTTGACTGAAAGTGCTGCGTTTACATGCTCATGTCATCTGGATGCGCGTGCCAATAGCAAGAAAGCTCGCTTTCGATACCACAAAGAGGGGGCAATTCTTCACTGGATGATCCCAGACTAGAGCTGAGAAAACAGATCGCCAGGCCTGTTGAAGAAACACAACAGGAAATGTTTCTGATTTCAGCCCAGGTGAGAAAACGCATGCAGGCATAAACAACAAGGCTTCCTTTTTTGTTCACTTCTAGAAAATTTGAAATCAGTTTGCAATAGTGTTGAAAGTGCTTTTTTTATACATAAAAATGCCATAAAAATTTTTAGGATCTCATGCGGAGTTTGATGAATTTAAATGGGGGAGGGTGGCCAGAAAGTACTTTCATGATTTGGGTACTATTTTTTGTTTAAAGATGGTGCAAACTGCTCTTTAAGGTGGCCGATTTGTGTGTTCTTTTGTGAACTTTTTTTTTATGTAGAGATATGCCTGGCAAAATATTTTAGCTCCCATATGTAAGCCATTTTTCATCGTCATATTCTTTTCATGCAAGATGCTGAATGGATTTTTATAACTGGTCGTTTTCAGAGGAAATAATGTTTTTTTTTTAGTAAAGTATTATTCAGATATTGCCTACACCTGTGTACTGCTGTTCCACAAATTTAAAATATGTGATTTGAGCTGAGCATCATGCACAATTACACATCGCTTGTATGGTGATATTTGTCCTTTTGAAAGTACATGTGAATAGGATTGAAATTGGAACCACAGCTGTCAATGCCCTATTACATACGACAAGTAACGCCTTGACAACACTTGCACAGCAGGTGATGATCGGTACGCGGCAGTACGAGACAACGTTGAAAGCGACATATGATAAACTGCGTGTCAAAAAGTAAGACTTGAATCTGCTTCAGGGCCGAGGTGCTCCGTCATTCGGGAGATCGAGCTGCTCAGTATGTACTGCTATTTGTTACTTTGTTTTCAGGTCCTTTACAACTTTTTTTTTTTTACTAACATTTCTGTGGCTAGTCTTTTAACTGCAGACATTCTGATTTGCATACATAGCCGTTTTTTAAAAAAAAAAAAGAAAGCTCTTATTTTATACCAGCATATGTGAAACGTGTATATCTCTGGAACTAAACAACCAATTCTCATGCTATTTTTTGTAAAATGGAGGAGATGCCTGTACTTTTATTATATCATAACATGTTAGTAATGGTAATTAACAACAAATTTCAAAATTTTAGTACTTTTCAAGTGCAAAAAAAATGCAAAATAAAAAAAAAGAATGTATATGTTCCTTCTACAACGAAAAAAAAAATGAAGAAAGCATGCCAACAAACGCTCAACAAGGATAGAAAAACCTACTCCACTCACAATTGAAGACAGAAAGTATGAAGGAAAACAGCCACAAATACAACTAGTCCCATAGTCAGGGAACACACACACACACACACACACACACACACACACACACACACACAACACACACACACACACACACAAATGCTTATACCTAACTGGTACACATGTAAGAAAGGAAAAGGAACACACTCACACGACACAAGACACACACAGGCACACGTCCCTTTCACTCTCAACAGTAATATTTTTTTAATGTACAGCAAAGTCCTTCATGTGCGCTGTATGGTTCTCTGAACCTTTGGAGAGCCCAATCAGCTATTCATAAAACCCACCCAACACGTCTCTGTGGGTCGCCTACTCACGTGTCAGTCGGCCACACCCCCTTCCACCTCGACCAGCAAGCTCGGCCCACAGCGTGTGTGAAGTTCACTGCTTAAAGTCTTAGCAGGCCCCCATCACAGAACATCAGCAATCAGTGAACATCAGTTCGGTGCTGCTGGCTCAAGTCAAACGTCAAAAACACTGGCCACAGCGGTAGTAAGTTGGGCGTCTAGTCTATCCTCTCGTCAGCTCGCCTCCGTCTCCCAACTATTTGGCCCACGGTCCACGCTTTCACGTTGCAATAATTCGGTCAATCCTCACTAACAAGTTTCCTTTTAACTATCTGGGTCATCTCGATCGTATTAGGAACAACTGACCCGTCTAATTCAATATTCCCACCCAGCACTTGAAGTGTGGGTTAAATTTACGGCAAGGTCAGTACGTAAAGTGCTTGGTGGTGACGTCATAGTGAAGGGAAAAACAATCGGAATAACGTCGATAAAAACACTTAACTGAATAGTGTCTGACATAGCATGATGGCTGTGAGCAACGGGCCCCAGACCAGTCCCCCAACTATGACTTTTATTGCTGGCTTTTTATCTCATGAACTTGGATCGTGAGAGTATCGGAGTTAGGTCCACCCTACTTTGTCGGTCCAAATGGCGACGTGGCGCTCTGCCCTTTCCGTCGCCAAAAGGCGCCTATGATGGCGGTGAAAGGGTTAAGACAAGAACGAGTCCATCTTATTGGATAGTTAAAATTGGTAAGACATTATTTGCTTTAGTATCCTGCAAAATCCATTTGAAAGGAATATAATGAGATGCTTGTTTTTTTTTTTTGTTTTATTTTTTTTTTTTTTTTTTTTTTACACTGTCGATCGAATTTTATGGTGTCATTTTGTACCACATGTTTCAGACTTTACTATAATACAACCATCAACGAAAGCTCGTAAGGCAAGGCTAAAATGCAAACTGTGCATTCTGGGCTTAAGCGACGTACCCATCCGACGTTAAGAAAATAAGAAAGTCTGATGAATGATTGTGAAGCAGCCTGTGAACCAAGTGACATGTCCAATCCACGATTCCGACTTTCCAAATAGTTATTGTTCAAAAGAAGACATGCCCATTCCGGCTCCCCACTCTCCAACTGCTGTAAGTCCCCCCAAAAAAAGTAGGCAGATGACAGTGTCTGCAGTGTTGTACATGTTCATTGTTTGTGATGATAGTTTGTATTTAAATTTCAAGAATTGTTTGCATGAGTCGTATGAATAAGTTTTGAAAAAGACAATCCAACAGACAAAGGCATGAGAAAGTCAGGACTGTTTGCTGACTTTTCTGGCCTATACTACCAAGAGACATACACGTGCCTCTTTGCTTTAAGGAAAAGGAAGCAGTGTTGCACACTGAACACTTGTGCAAGTAAGATTTTACGCCAGTCTGGGTGGCAGTCACAGCATTTAGCTACTAAACATGTTGACTGGAGAAACATATTATCTTAGTGAACAGTTGCTGAAAGAAAATACATACACTAAATTCAGACAAAGAAAGTAACATGTTTTTAGGGCAATGACATGAACACAACTACCAGTGACCATAGGTCATTTATGCTGTCACCAATTAGTTTATACTAATTAGTTTTGGTGATGTTCATGTCAGTCACCAAGTCAGCACAGTGCACTGGTATTCTTAAGTCTGTTTTAAACACCTTGCCCCAGACTACACATATTGCTATAATACTACTCATTTATCCCCACATGCATTAAAATAGAGGATTAAATGGTAGGTAGGTCAGCAATGTCAGACGAATGTATAAGCCAGTTTAATTAGCAGTTGGCAATTTTTTTTGGCAGACACCATACACACTGCCAGTGTCCTGAGGTAAGGGAGGGAGGAGAGTTCGTGGCTCCACAGTAGCACTTTCTCGTTACTGCCCCCACCAAAAACTTTAGAAAGCATTGACCTGAGGCAACATAAGAACTCATCCCTCCTTATCCCCACCAGCAGGTTATCGCGCTGTAGACCCTTCCCTGAAGATGACTCATGCCTACTGTCAGGCTTGGCATGTTAACAGGAACAGTGTTTTTCAGCTTCAGGCCATGTAGACACTTGTTCACCATGACTTGACTTATCCTCTGAATCCCAGTGGAACATAAGGGCCGCACCACACTCTTCCAGCGAGACGACGGTTTTGGGAGATCTTCTTCACTTGGCCCACTCATTCCGGCGTCCCTTCACTTTCCGCGTCGGAACTCCTTCGCCATGTCTGTCTTGGTCTTCCCCCACTCTTTCTTTGCCTTTGCAGTGTATGAGGCTGGAGGTTCCATTCAAGGGCTTGTCTTGTCAGAACCTGTTACCCTACGAATTCACCGTATTTCTACAAAATAGGTCCCTCAGCTACGATGCTAAACGATCCACGACAGGCTCAAACTACTGGAGAAAAACAAACAAACAAACAAAATCACCCACTAAAGCTGTCAGCGACGAGCATAAAGGAAAGTAACGAAGGGAGATAATTCGATATTTTCCGATTTGCTTGCCATTGCGCGCTGGTTTTCTTTCGGCTGCTTCAGTCGATTCGCGCCGAAATGTCAAAACAAAAAGGGAAAAAGAAAAGCCAGTGAATCCAACTGAACACCTGTGCACCTCTCACCAAAGAAAAAAGCCGCAGCCGCTCTCCTGCACAGCGTTTTCGAAAGGAGTTATACACAGGAATGGTTCTTGTTACAGGCATCGAAAAAGAAAACGTATGTGCGGTGGCACTGTTATTTGTGACCCGGACATCAGCTGTGTGCATGGCGGAAAGAACGCCTGTTTCAGACATGTTAAAAGTGCCAGACACAAACAATTCGATGAGAGCCAAGGGAAAACAATCCACTCCTGCAAGCTTCTTTACACAGCAGCGTGATGGAGCAAGAGGTGACACACGTCAGAGGCTCTAATATCGAATTCCTGGTGGAACATAATTTGCCATTCCAGCAGCTGACACACATCACAAAGGCATCCAACGCATATGCCTAGACCTCCAAAAAATGCCAAAGAGATCAATCTGCAGAAGAAGGGTGACTACTGACAGTTCAAATTTTGAGCCCAAACTACTGACACAGGTCATCATGACTACTGAAAGGTAATGTGGGGGAAACAGTGTCAGCTTGTGATGGTTGGATGGGAGACTTTCCGAGGCTGGGCAATCCATCCCCAAACGATCCGTTTTCTGATATCTATTCTATTGGGAACCCTTGCTGGGGTCTTGTTCCACAGTCTGCGATGGCAATAACAACTGGTCCATCTGATGTTCACAATGTTTTCGCAGACATCTGTTGATAAATTGTATGGAGTTTGTGGGTGTTTGTCTTGTTTTTCGCCACGTTTCAGAACCATACAGGGGGAAGGACAGGTTTCACATTTGAGTTGGAAAGAATTCAAAACTTGTTATGGAGTGAGAGGGCAGAGGAATTCCAGATAGGCCGTAGCGAAGAAAAGTGAGCCTGGCTTTAATGATGCGACTCTTGATATCCCTCATCTGTACCTCCATCATTGCTGACCACACGGGCCGAGGTAGACAAACTTCAACTTCAATGAATGTCTTCCTGTTGTAGTCGTAGTGGGACTCGTTGCTGGTTGATGACTCTCAAGTCTTACTGGTTTTTCTTTATGTTGATTGGAGGCCTGGTCTTTCCAGCTTCTTCTGCTACCCGGCAACAGCTTCTCTTGTGCGTCTTGCTGTTTGGGGACAAAGGCTGAATGTCGTCGGCGAAGTCCAGTCTTCAGTTGCTTGGTGAAAGTCCACAGGATCCCTGTTCCTCTTGCTGTCTGTAACTGCCGCATTATCCAGTCACGACCATCAGGAAAATTGTTGCGATAGGTAGACCTCCCCTGACGGACGCCGGATTGTGCAGTGAAGGGCTTTTCGTTTAGCTTCCCATCGTGGACGACCTGGCAATGTGCATCCTCGTAGAGTTCTGGATGATGGCAACAACTTGGGTGTAAGCCATAGTGGTGCAAATGAGTTTTCCAGATTGTATCTCTGTCGATGCTGCTATTTTCCTTCCTGGAAATTCTACAAATACTGCGTACAAGGGGGTCTGCCACTCAGAAGACTGCTCGATAATTAATTCCATGTGGGCAATTTTGTCTGATCATGATCTGTCTTGGCGAAAATCAGCTTGTTTCTTGGCGGAGGGTCTTGTCCTAGGGCGGTCTTTAGACTCTCTAGCATGAGATTGGCAGCACCTTCCCCGGGACGGACAGCAACAGAAACCCTCTCCAGTTATTTACAGGATGACAGGTCCCCTTTCTTCGGCAGCTTCACCCAGGTGGCCTCTTTTCCAGTCTCTGGCACTCGTTCCTGCTCCCAGATCTTGCTAGGAGTGATGCAAGGATCTCGTTGACGTCTGGCATTCTGCTTCATTGCTTCAGGTGAATTCCGTCTGGACCCTTGCCTTTACCAGACATTTCATACTTGATGGCGGTAACTTCCGCTTTGGTTGGTGGCCTGGGTTGATGGTCCAAAAGCTGGGTTGTGGTGGAATGTCTGGGGGGGGCAACAGTGGTGCAGGTCTGTTCAGTGTCTCTAAAAGTGCTCTGGCCCAACCTTGCTCTCCTGCTCATCTTCATCCTGCGATGGTGGTTCCCTCCTTTTCTTTGCCGGGGGCGACTGGGGTTGCTGGTCTTTCCCAGAAAGTGATTCGGGTAATCCTCATACAGCCTTTCCATGTTTCTCTGTCCTCTGCCGCTGTTTTCTGCCTCGTCTATGAGCTCAGGTGAATTGTTTCTTGTCTGTCTAGCACTTTTCTTAACTTGGCGGTTGACGACCAGTAGTGTGCCTGTAACTCTTGGCGTTGTGGTCTTGGTCCTTGGTCCTTGGTCTGTTATTATCTTGTCTGTTTAGGATGCTTCCGCTCTGTGATGAGGAGTCCATGTTCCAGCTGTCAGCCCATTCTTTGTGTTTTCTCGCTTCTTTCCAAGCACGTGTGGTACAACGTCTCTGCCAGACCTCCTCAGGGTCACACAGTGGTCTTCGATTGTTTCTTCAGCAAGTTGGTCAAATTACCTGAATCTGTTTCTCATTCCAGTTTGAACCCCTCTGTATGTTGCTCGTCACTTTCGACTGTGTACATTGTACTTATGTGATAGTCGGTGTTTGTTCGCCTGCTTGGTCTTTGTAGGCTTTCAAGTTGGTCTTTAGCACAGCTATCACAAGGGTAGTGGTCTGAGCTGCGTCTGCTCCGCGTTTCAGCCACAACGTCATGTAAACTCTGCGAGCCATTTTCTAGCCGATGGTAAAGTGGTGGTCGATTGGTCTGTGGTCTTCCCATCAGGTGGAAATCCAAGATCCATATTGTGAATGTTTTTGTGTGGGAAAACATGCCCACCCGAGGACCCATGTCGTTGAAAGCACAGAAGTTCCACAACAGTTCTTCCATTTTCATTTTGTATTCCTGTTTCGTGATGCCCATAACTGCTCTCTGCCTTGTTTCCCGTTCCCACTTTGGGGCATTAGATCTCCCATTAGGATCTTAAGGTCTCTCTCGCACCTCTATCCACGACTGTTTGGAGTTGATTGTAGATATTCTTCCTCCTTTTCCCCTCTGGGTCTGCTCTGCTACGTTTGTGGGGCGTAGCACTGTAAGATGGTGGTTTTCCTGCCCTTTGAATTGAATCTTGCAGTGTGGAATCCTTGGTGACACTGTTCCCAGGACAGCAGTGCTCAAGGTCGCCTCGGGTGTCATCACAGCGCTACTCCGATCGTTTGTGGCTGGTCTTCTTACTCGTCCAGAGTAGATGATTGGTGACTCCACTTTTTTTGGGGGGGTACAGCCTTTTCTTCCCGTTCCTGTCCATCTAGTCTCCACACTAGGCAAGGACTTTAGGTTGTACCTGTGCATCTCACTACTCACTTGTGCTGTTTTACCAGTCTCGTATAGGTTTCTGATGTTTCTCAGGACCCTATCCTGGCTTGGCTTTGTCGTCAGAAGAGTTGTCGGCGCACTGGCTTCCTGAAGGCTTTCACCAGCTCGCGTCATGGCTCTGCTAGAGAGAACTCTTCCCGCAACCATGCAATTCTCGAAAATGTCATTGCGGTTCTGTAACAACGTTTGGTTTCTAAGGACCAGGTTGTTAGCCCAATTCAAACCCCCAATCCAGGAGGCCATTTGAGTGCTCTTTGTCTGGTCTCAACCCTTTGACCTGTCTGGCTTGGTGGCCCAACCAGGAACTAAATCTCCCGCCAGCAATAACTCTCCAGGGTCTAAGAGACACGCAAGCTGCCCCAACCACGGCAAGTTGCACTCACTTGGGAAGGTTCACACAGTGAGCAATTCACTTAACCAGGTGTACGCTCTCCCTCATCAGTGCACTCATCCACTTTGCAACAGGCAGTTGTTACAACTGAGAATGACCAAGACACTATCATGAACCTGGGCCCCCAGGAGAAATCAACAGCGTGGCCCTCAGCAGACAGTTTTTCCTGAGGAAACATGTGGCTGCTTCCATAGCCATTCTTCAAAGTGGATTTCCATGTTCACAGAAGGTTGCACATGAGGACGAACTCTTTTGCTCTGCTCCAGGATCCAGGGGTTCTGTCCAGCCCCTCCAGAGGGCCCATAAGTCATTTCAAAGCAGGAAGAACTCTGCGCAGCCTCCCCCCGCCTCATCGCCCCTGGCACAGACCCTACTCAGGGCCAATGCAGGAAATGATGTGATAGGTTATATTCCTCTTCATTACATCAGGATATTGCCCACGTTATGGCCCTAATTTTGACTTATGCGAGGATTGTCCTAAAGTTCTTTACTCTCCACTTAATACTTCCCTGAGTCAAGAACTTCACTTGCTGAAAAATTGCACCAAATAGCTGGTTACTCATCCAGATTACCATGGACTGCATATTCCTCTCACTCTTAACAAGAGGCTTGAGTGCTGCAAAATGCTCTCATTCAGGATCCCCCCATTGGGAAAACTCTGTCGCTTGCTCTCAGGTGCTGTTCTTCTATCCTCCTCCAGGGAGGGGAAGGACACTGGATTTTTCTAAAGGATACCCTCTAAGGGGTGGGAGTCTGGTTCTATGTGGAAGACAACTTGCGTGTCATATAGACTCAGCTGTCTTCAAGTGGAACATCAGTAACAAAAATCAAACATACAAAGAGAAGAATGCAATGACATATAGGCGAATTGTGTTATTAGATAGTTGTTATAAATCAAGCTTTTGACAGCTGATGAAACGACATAGTATTGCATGGGGTATCTGTGTTAGCTGTTTATGTGAAGAGAGTGCAGTTTTTGTAATTGTATGAATAAACATATACACAGTTCTGAGCACAAGTCTTTGTCTGTGAGTGCAAGTATGCAGTTTCTTGTCGCGAGTGTATGTGCTGGGTCATACGAACTGGAAAATACTTATGTCTACGTTACGGCTTAATGTAGAAAAAACGGTCATCAAATTGTCATTTCAACTGACGCATATAAGTTTAAAACCGTTCAGATTATAACAGTCGATTGAGTCATCTTGCCTTGTTTATACACAGTGCCTATCATTTCAAATGCAGCAATCAGTAAGGCCTCATACCTTATTAAGTTACACAGCGTTTTCAGTTTTCTTGTTTTATGGTCTATTTCAGATCAAGCTTCCAGAGGAAGCGAAGAAGAAGGACGAGAGTAACAACTGAAAGAGCTGGCTAAAAAGAGCCGAACAAATCAAGTGAGCTTTAAGATTTATGTGTTTCACCCTTTGTTTTCATACTGTTTCATCATAGCTCTTACATTACTTCGCTTTTAACCTGAGAAATTCTGTTTTTACAGTTCAAATGCTAGCATTTTCCCTAGGTGGCTGTACATCAGTTGGATCATTATGTAGCCACTGCTAGAAAACCCCACACTGCTAATCTGGAAGTTTCCTTTTTGGATTCAGTTTATGCATGACTCTGCTAGATGCCCAAATTGCATTTGCTGAAAATTGTGGTGCACAACACACAGTTGTAGTGTCGTTCCTTGATGCACTTTCCAATCAGTGGCCAACTTACTGATTTCATGACAGAAAACTTGGATTTAAACATTTACACACAGAAAACCTGGATTGGCAATTACAGGGTTATGGAAAAGAAGAGATGAAAAATTAAAAAGGGGGAAAAAACGATATATCAGACCATGACAAGTGCAGACCACATAATAGGCCAGTTTTATTTAGGGAAGTCAATAAATCTAAATTTATTTTCGTGGAGTATGTGAGGCTGATCGCCACTATGTTGTGTCACCTTGTCATCAAAGATGTCGCAAAGACAAGTATATGCTTGCTAAATACTATAACTAAGATATTGATACAGATTATGATGATATATGCCGATTAGTGATGAAAGAAAAGTTACAGCCTACCGTAAAGTGTTTGCAACAGCAGAATACAATTGGTACCCTGAGAATGCTTTACACAGTGGTCACGGAAACACCTGTCTGTATACACTTTCTCAATAAGCGCAATTTGTTGTGTTTCATGCATTCTTCTACTAAAATGGTTTTTACACACTGTATTACAGTGCATGTCTTCATGCATGCAGTCTGGCTGAGTAACCAATGTATAATACTGCCGGTATATCACAGTGGTCAGTAAAATGTGACAAACACAAAAAACAGCGTGAAACTACTGTCGCCATACAATGTATTTTCGTCATTGTAATCTCAAAAGCATTAGTGTTAAGCTGTCCATGATACTTCACAGAAAGTGCACCTCTGGGTCATATCCATCGGTATCACTGTTTAATCTTCACACACAAACATTTCTTTTTCAGCCGCTGTTCCACAGATGGAACAAGTATCATTTTATCGTACAGTGTGAATTGGGTAACTGGCTTCTGGGGCAGTTTCAAAGAAGGCTGAGTAAAAGCAAAAAGAAATCAATCCAAACACTTGAAGTTTTCAGCAGTGCTTGGTGTGGGTAGCCCTGAGAGTATATGTGCATATTGTTAACAGTATGTAAGGTGCTCATGCCACTGGAATGAGTGCTGACATAATCATCTTCAGCATCACTATCCTCACAAACGTGCCCTTCCTTTTCTTGGGGATAATTGTTTCTTTATGTGACTCAGACCTACCATTTCATGTTTTAGATCTTTCAACTCCCAAAAGAATTGCATAGATAGTTTCATGTTCTTAGAAGTTGGCAAAACCCAGACTTAAGTGGGTAGCATGTACACGGCTGAGACAACAAGCAAAATGTAACATACAATATTAAAATTTTTTTCGAATGCATCTCATTCCTGGGCCAAGTTATTTGTTACCGTTCAAACACTCGACCTATGAACAGGACTTTAAAAATGAAAAACGCAGAATACTTATACAGTTACCTTGTTTTAACTTAAGTGCCCCTTTAATTCAACTCGTGTTTTCTGAGCCTTATTATAGTCCAGTTACACCCTTACACCACGCACTCACACATAATCACAAAGACTCTGAAAGCGACACAGTTTGATAATTGGACCTTTTTGATTGACAGGCAAGCCAAAAGAACAGGGACAGTAGCTACAAAACTGCCTCCACTGGACGATCCCCCAGAAAGTCCCGGAGCAGAAAGCAGCGGCGAGAAGAAAAGGAGAAGCCTGACGAGGCCAAGAAGAGAGCGGACAATGCTAAACGAGAACTGAGGAGCCTAGCAGGTGATTGTTGGATCTGCAGCGGCACCATGCTTTGTATCCCATGGCCTTCGTGACACGAACAACAAGGCGCTACTGGCTTTCTCCTCCCTGCCTGCCGCATCGTGGAAGACACGGAAACTGTTCCTGATCTCGTCAGCTGCCCACGTCTTGGTGGATGAGACCAGGACATGGGGCCGGAGCTGTCCCGTTAAAAATAGGAAGACCACAACACTAGCATGATAGGAGAACGAGTTTGAACAGAGTGATGGGGCACGGAAGGGGAACCCAGGTGGGTGAACGATGTCAAGATGGTGACTCCATGGTCGTCCGTGGATGGTGAAGGAGGAGGCTGATCTCCCACATTAAAAGAGAAACTCATTGTTGTGATACAGACTCAGATAACTCTGGAGTCAGAACCAAAAAGATAAAGACACCAGTGTATGCAAAGACACCTACCCAGACCGACTTTCCTTGTTCCTCCGAACAAGATCATCCCTGCTGTGTCCAATATGCAGACGCAAAGGAAGAAGTTCTGAGGTACATCAGAAAACGTAACAGTTAGAAGGAATGGCTAATTAGAAAGGATAGAGACCAGGGGATCTACTCCAGACTGAGCTGCCCAAACTGGACAAGTTCTCCTTAGAAGCACTTACTGCAGCATCACAGCCGGCAAGTGGTATGGATAGACTCAAGGGTGTGTCTTGCAGAACCTCCTGGCTGCCCTCAACATGAGGGGCAGTCAGTGAGAATGAGCCGTTGCACAGCATGATGCAAGACTTCACCCCTTACCTTAACCGCACCATTGATGTCAAATGTCCCTTAAACACCCTGGTCATGCGCCCAAGGTCAGGAGGATAGATCCAAATCAGCAATCCAGCCAAGGTCCAGTGCCCCCAGCCGGGTAAGGCATCACGCAGAGCGACTCGGCCACGAAGCCATCGAGCTGAACTCTACGAGATCGCAGTTGGATCTGGAAGAGCGCAGTCTTATGTATGGAAGACTATGGGAGAAAAAGGTGAGAAGGTGAGAAGTTGATGTGATTGTGGGAAGAGGTGCGTGAAATGTTTGCAAGAATGTTGAGAGTGTAATGATACAAAGAACTGACTCAAATTTAAGGTTAGAAATAAGTAGAATGGTAAAAATATTTGATCTCCGAGTTCAAGTCACACAAAATTGTAAGAAGCTAAACGCATGCTGGTGCTGTATTACTGCCATTGAATGGTAAGTTTTTATAGTTCTGTTTATACATTATGGTGGCCGTCCTCTACCCACCACACCATTCAAGTCATTTGGTTCTTGTCCTGCCCTGTGCACGGCCAATTCAGTTAGGTATAGAGAAAAGGTTGCGCCGAGTCATACAAATTGTTAATTTTTTGTTAAGCATATAAATGTGTCTCTGCATGCTGTGTGATTTAAAAACTCAGTGTGAATGAAAAGTGCCTAGGGGCTATTAAATTGGTTGTTGCGGGAGGTGGTGAAGGGAGGGAGTCAGTGGTAGGGAGTGAATCGAGGAGGGGACCTGCATAAATTTAGCCGTTTAAAATTTGGTATTTTGAGCCCCTTTTTGTCAATTTTTTTGTTTTGTGATGTGAATGTATTTTTTTGTTTTTGGCTCTGGTAGAACGCCTTGCGCTCCTTGATTATCAGGAGTATAAGGAATAAGTTTTATCACTGTTACTTTGTTATACATATTGCATGGGTTGAAAGTTAAAGAACACATGACTTTTAAGGTCATGCCTTAAGTAAGCCCCATTCAGTGCCCCTTTTTAAGGCAGAAGAATACAGTTGCTGATAACTACACGCACAGTTTGGCCCTCCTATCCGAATACATTAGAAGCAGTAACATACGTTGGCCCCTAACCATAATCAAAACTACTTACCACCGGTTTAATCACAGTATCATATGCCTGTCTCAGCGGGGCAACCCTTATGGTTTTCGCCGAATTTTTCTTACGGCAGATTAATATCTTACGTTCTTACGGTCACTTATTTGATCTTACGGTGACAACCGTGAACAGATCGTCCGCTCGTGAAACTAACGTAAGGCCAAGCTTGCGTTCTCTCCTCATCTCTCACATCGATCGCATAGCGGCAAGGCAAATGCTATATCTCTCTCCACTGCACCCAACGATAGGCCTAGCGGTCGAATTTCTAGGTCAAACAGGTTTCTCTCTCCATCCCACTGCGACTATTTATTGAAACTGCCTGGACCCACGATGGCTTCAGAGGAAAGAACGATAAGCCACAGAAACCCACTCAAAACGCGCTCTATCATTTTCTCTGTCCAGTTTGAAAACGACAAAGAGTTAGCCTAGCACCACGCTATCTCGAGTGAAAGGACATAGGCGTCGAACGAGAACCGCCAAAAAAGAAAAGACACAAACAGGAGCCTATTCCCAAAGTTTCGGTGAGACCTACACGCGAAAGTATCCTTGTGTTTGTGGCCTCCCAAGTTTCATCTCAACATGGCACACTGAGTTCCTCTGTGAGTTGGATTTAAGATTATCTCGAGGGACTCGATAGACGTAAAGCGAGCATTGTGTATCTGTTCAACACAACGAGAAAAATGGAGCGCTCAGCCATAGACCCGTTTCTTCCTGTATCTAACTGACGAATTCTAAATCTTACGGACAGATTTTTAGATTGTACTGTCAAGTCTGAAAGGGGTTGGCCACCTCTGCTGCTGAATACATCCATAGACTGAACTGCAAGAAGGAATCTTATTCAAACCAGATTCCTCAAAACTGCGATATAACATAAATCATGAAAAACAGAGACCAAGAGGGAACATTATAATTGAAAGGCATAGAAAACAAAAACATGAGGCGTATTAGAGAAATAGATTTGATAAAATAATAATTTCGATGAGTCATTTGTAAATTGTGTACCATGAGGGCAACAGTTGCGTGACTCAATGTCCACAGTTGATTATCATTACTATGATTCTGTTTTACTGGCACCTGAAGGGAAATTTTTTTTAATCTGGGTAACAATAAATAAGGGAAGAATAAACATTGAGGAAGTCTGAATTTACAGGATCATCTATAGGAGCTTGGGGGAGCTGGGCCGGATAGCTCAGTTGGAAGAGCGCCGGACTCGTGGATCCTGTGGTTTGCGGTTCGAGAATTCGGTATAGCGGTGATTTTCCTCGAGTTTAACATAGGATTCTGGACTCCCTTCCCCACACAGTCCTTCGAATGAGACTATAAACCGAGGTCCGTGTGTGAAACGCACGCCACAACATCGTTGCACAACGTACAAACCAACACCAACTTTCGTGAAGAGAGGCCAGTTTGGCCGATAGTATGGATAACACGTGACACATAGCATGCACCTTCCCCGAAGAGGTGAGTATGGCTGCCTTAATGGCAGGGAAAGAAAAATGTCATACACACAAAACTCCACTGCCTGCTATACAGTAGTGTCCGCAGAGTATTCAGCCTGCGTACGCAGAAAGAAAAGAAAGAAATCCCCCCCTTTTACCCAGTAGGGGTGATATTTATTAAGATATGGGATTATGTTATTTACTTGTAATTCAAGTTTTACAGATGTATAATGCCTGTGTCAGCAGTGTGACAGTCATTATGAACTGTGTGTAGTGTGTACAATACCAGTTTAAGGACAGGATTGTTTGTGGAGAGCACCCTGAGAATGGGGCTACAGCCCTCGGACAGATGAGGCGCCCATTGCCCATATATACAGAGGCCCCATGAAAGACAAGTAGGTCTTTGTATAAAACAGGAATGCTTCACATTTTGCCATGACATTATTCACTCCATTTGTCCTGTTTGAGTTCAAGCTGTAGTGAAAGGAAAATTGTAATGAAAATATTCCTTTTCTTTCAATTTATGTTTCTCTTTAATGGCCCCTATGCTTTTCCTTTTGTTCTTTGTTATTTTAATTTTTTATCTCTTTTTTTGTTGTTGGGTTGGATAGACAGATTTGTCTACATTCTGATTTATATGCGTATGTGGTACATGCTGCGCGCCAGGCAAGCCAAGGCTTCATAGTTAACCTTCACAATTTACTTTCAAGTTTATGGAACGATTTTTTATGTGTGCATCCTCTTTCTTCTATTCCCAAAGCCCAGTACTGACAAAAGGATAGAATTGTACAGGAACATGTATAATTATGCATGCCACAGTTAACTCCTATGAACCTACTTGAATATGGTTTTGTTTGATGCAAGAAAGGGGGAGCAGTAGACATGTGCTGATGACGGCAGGGTGGCAAGAGACTTGGCCCATGCCTTGTGCAGATAGCTAAAGAGGGTGGAATTCGCTATCATGAAGTCACGCCTAAGGAAAGGGACATGCCTTGACTGCTAATAGTATAGCCAAAGTATCCGTTTGTCATGCGTCAGCATTAGCACACCCCATTGCCTTTGGCCTTCTTGACATAGTGCTAACATTACTCGTGCATTAAGTCAAGGAAAGGTATGTGATATGAAGACTTTATCATGTGTGGTAATAATATATGAGCATATATTTATCATGAGTCCCTAATGATTTTTATCATATATAAAAGTGTGTGTATATGGTGCTACGTAAACCTATGTGTCTGCTAGCAGTATTAATTCTTACACTTCACCTCACAACAACAGTGATGATCATTGGCTCATTGAAGCCAAACGACAAGCGAGTTCATTCCTTTCTTGGAGGGACCCACTGTCCATGAGTAGCATGAGGATAGCTCGGTCCACATTCTTGATGTGCACTCATTGCTTGTCAAGATCCGCGAGGCCTGAAGCGGCATCACTAACATAACTGTGGCCTATGCGGCTCCAATATCTGCCGCCATTCTCGGGGCCCAACAATCAAAAGATGGAGTAGGTTCACGTGACAGGCGAACACTGAAAGACTATCCACAGAGGATAGTTGGCTCTTCCTCCACTCTTTATTGCATGGCACGCAGAGTGCCTCATTTTACATCCCGGGAAGAAAAGCTCAAGTTTAGGGCAGGATTACTCTGAAAGCTTAAATCTATGGCCAGACACAGCATCTCGATACCAGTGGATCCCAGGACACGTGAAGTCCAGGCTCTTTCTGTCAGTTGTGCCTTCTGGTGAAGTGTCGCAATCCTCGACATCTGTCAGGCAGCAGGTTGGAGATCACAGACAAGTTTTGGCAGTTTTTACTTGTATGACATGACTGAAGACGTGGAAGCCCAGGATTGTCAGGGGGATGTGGTGGGTTATTCAGACGGTTACACATCCACACTGATTTTACCCCCTTAACGCACCCCCACCCCCCAAATAATAATCTTAAAGTGCCATTACTTTTGCTTGTGAGTTTGTCCTATGTTGGACATTATTTGATCATGTATGAAAAAAGTATTTCTCACAAGATGTTGGGTACTTGAGTTTGTGTAAAGTGCTGGTGCCATCATTACTCACCTTTTGGGTCTTCTCCTTTTCCTGATCCTTACAGTGCGTTCCTTTTCTTGGTTTTGCTCTCTTATTTTCTATTTAAGCCTTTGAAGGAGAGCAGGGACTCTGCATTACACCTCCACACTGGTAAAGGAATCCTGTTTAAGGCCATTTGACCCTCTGGTGCTGAGTTCTTAGGTGGGGGACTGTACTGAGACATTCTCATGTGAATAAAAGGATGGGGAAAAACATTGTCTCAGCTGAGCATGTTCCCACTGGGTTTTTTTGTTTTTTTTTTTCAGTTTTCAGGCATTTGTTTGGACAGGTAAGTATGAAAAAAAGGAAATTGATCTGAAAGTAATTTTATGATATGCCTGTCCATACTAAGGGTGATCACTCTGTTGTGAAATTAGTGATCATTCTGGCTGGCTCTGTTGGGAACTGAGGCAAAGTTAGCTTTGTGCTCTCCAGTTTCTTTTTTTTGGGGGGGGTGGGGAGGGGGGCGAAGACCAGGTTTCAGCGCCCAGTGGGAATAATGTATAGCGTAAAACTACTTTAATATAAAAGTTCTTTTCAATCCTTGATTGTTGTTTTTCTCTCTGAGAAAGGTGTTTTCCCCATTTCAACCTTAAGGCTTGGTTTTACCACTGGTTTAGTATGGTAGTAATATCAGCAGTTTTGTTGTAGACGTCTCTGTCCTTCGTCATTTTGACTATGGTGGGTGCTTTTGTAAGGTGCGTTGAAGCAGTGTAATAATTCTCTTGATCCAGATGACCTGTAAAGTCTTTTTTACCCCAGGAACATGTTTCTTTTTATTTCTGCTAAATTAATCTTATATTGTGATGATTTTAGAGATCTGACCGAGAGGTTCTACAGGAGTAGGTAAAGAATAGATGGCATGGATAAACAAAAGGAAATCTGTTGCAGGAGACGCTGGAGAAGATGGAAAAAAGAAGAGTTCAAAAGAAGACAAACACGGTAAGTAACATTGTTTTTAATATCTTGTTTAACCCCTTTGCTGCTATCATATTTTGCTAAGTCCCATGCTAAGAAATGTTTTAGAAAAACACAAAAATCACGCCTATGCTTTTCATTTGCTTATAATTCAGAAGATATTGAACATAGCTACATAAAAGTATATATCAAATGAAAGGAAATTGAATGAAAAATCTGTTTGTATCAATAACATAATGGAATGATATGCTAGAATGACACATGAGCTCCTTGAAATGCAATACAAAAAAATGAAAAAAATCAATCATGACGTTATTAGGTGATGCTGGAGCTCACAGCAGTTCATAGCACATTTTGTATTGAACATTTACAGTGTACAATGATCCAGGAAGCAGTGTCCAGTCACAACATAGCACAGTCTAGCCACACAAAGAATGAAAGGCGTTTATCTCCCAGTTTCTGTCACCTGTAGAATTCCGAAAAACACAAAAATCACGCCTATGACTTTCATTTGCTTATAGTTCAGAAGATATTGAAGATAGCTACATAAAAGTTATATCATATGAAAGGAAAATGAATGAAAAATCTGTTTGTAACAAAAATATAATGAAATGGTATGCCGGAAATGTCACATGAACTCCTTGAAACGCAATATAAAGAAATGAAGACATCAATCATGATATAATCAGATGATGCTGACCTCACAGCAGTTTATAGCAAACTTTGTGTTGGAGTTATACAGTGTACAAAGACCCATGAAGCAGTGTCCAGCCACACCACACCACAGCCTAGCCACACAAAGAACGAAAGGTGTGTAGATCTCCCAGTTTCTATTGCCAGTAGAAACACTGAGTGTGATAGTTCCAGAAGCAGTCTTCCAAACACAATCCTGGTTTGCTGGGGCAGTCTGGGTAAGTAATACCTGGTGTCTTTCCTCTGCCCTTTCTTCCAGCAGACAAGGCACCTCTTTGATGGCCGTGCTTTATGTTGGGTAGAGGGCAGCACATCGATGAAGTGTTGAGCACACAACCTGACAGCATGGTCGTCCTCAGCATTAGCTGGATCTTTGTCGCCAAAAATCATCATTCATTCATGGCTTCTTTCTGGAAGTCAAGGAAGAAGCTGCTGTGACCATCCTTCCTGAACACAATGTGTTCATTCTGCATCCAGCACCAGCAGGTCCAGCAACAGGCCCAGCACCAGCAGGTCCAGGCTGAACATCATCTCCATGCTGCATCAGCCTAGCTGTAACACATTGAAAGCAAGAGTTCAATTTTCTACAGAAATATTTCATGAAATAAAAAGAAAATGTACCGCACACACACACACCACACACACACACCACACACACACACACACACACACATGAACACACACACACACACACACACACACACACACACACACACACACACACAGTGTAAACAAGCCACACCCCTTCTGTTAGTCCAATAAAACTCAAATAAACAGCATACAAAATCACTTCAAAATGATAACAATTTTTTTTATCTACTCTTTCTTTCAGTTTATGAAAATATTCGCAAACACATACACACTATAAGCAAACAAACGTACACAAACTGAAATTGGGTCATTAGCATGCCACGCCCCCTTTCATTTTCATCAAGCAAACACTGCAAACAATCCAATGAGTTATGCTTCTGAACAAGTAACTTCACTGCAACATTGTTTAGATCAGTGTTATTTATCACTGTGCTTTCTGTTTTCTAGAAAAAGTATCATCAACACACACACACACACGCACACACACACACACACACACCACACACACACACACACACACACACACACACACACACACACACACACACACACACACACACACACACGCACACACACACACACACTTACCCACACACACACACACACATTTCCCCCTACTCCACCCTGCCCCTCATACGAACACACACAGGCCATAGGGAAGAGTTGGGCACACATCGATAATAAACACTTGTAAACCACAAGCAAACCAAACACACGCAGCGTGACTGAGAGCGAGCGAGCGACTGACACTGGCACACGAGCCCAACGCTTTGAAAGTCGGTCAAGCACACTGGTCATTGATGACCGGGCTCGCTCGCTGACGCGGCCCCGATCAGCGGTACAGACATACAATACACACACTTGGTTGTTCTTATTCATAATTATACTGAGAAGAAAAACAACACCATTATGTTATAAAATTGAATGAATCTCTCAAATACACTCACCTGCGTCTTGAATTATTGGATCTCCATCCTCTGAGTCTGACTCAGACGACGAGTCACTCAAAGCTTCTTCCACTTCCAGATCAAACTCTGGGTCATTAGCATCAACTTCACGAAGTTCGATGCCAGCTGGATCAAAATCTTCATCTCCACTATCTTCATCTCGGTAAATTTCGTAAATAACCTCTGCAACTGTATAGCTTCGTCGTGGACCAGCTATGGCTTCGAATACTGAAAGTAGGACTTCACAGTACCTTGCTTATCGATCGTCATAAATTATGTAAATGAACCAATTACCTTGAACAAATGGTACACCAAAAGCAAAGAGTGGTCAAGGGAGCTTATCAAATTATAAATAGAGGGATTTTCGGCAATGCTGGACGAAACAGAAAGAGTGTTGAATCATGACGGACAATGTTCGTCAACAGCGCATTGCAGGCGGCACTTTTCATGACGGACGCTGTACGTCAACAGCGCAGTGAAGAGGTTAAGTGGGTGTTTGTGGAAATCGAATGGAAAGTGTGATTTATTATGTTGATGGCTTTTAGATGCAGCAGACTCAGTGTGGGATAGATGTTGCCAGACAGCAGCCCTTCCTTTTCAAACTGACTGTTACTGTCGGGGTCTCTCCCGCTTTCTTGATATTTCCAATATAGATATAGTCCTGTTAATTCCATTATGTTTGCCAATGTTATTCATCACTTTGAAAAGGGGATTATTAAATTATGGCCTTTTGAGTGTGTTCTGCTGGCTCTGTCTAAGGAGGTGTACTATTTGCTTTGTGATGTCTGTCTGTTGGACATGCCGAAGTATGAGGTTTCTTTGTGCTGTCTGGCCATTGACTTGAGGAACAAGACTGAATGTCGTTTGAATGCCCTCTGCTTGAACTGGACAGTGACTGGCAGGTCACAATCTCTAGTTTGATGTACCTGAGGCGGGGATGTGGGAGCTTTTCCCTTTATCCATCTCTGTTTGGGTCATTTTGGCACCTGTCCAGTCTGGTAGATCTAAGAAAAAGGAATTTGCCTTTTAAAAATTACTTTTAGAAATACTTACTTGAATAGACATTATTGTTACCCTCACCATCCCAGCAGACAAGGTAAAGATTTGAAAATTGAATAGTAGCCGACAAGTGAACAGTTACTCTATGAGAATTATGTCAGATCATGAGTTACTAGAGTGGATTTTTTCTTCACAGCCTGATGTTAGTGTGCACACAAGTAGGATAATAGTGTCTGTCCAGTTAGCTATTTCTAAAATTTACGGTAATAATGTATGGGCAGTTTTGAAGAAAAGATTGGTACATTGTATGGAGCAAACAAAAAGGGAGAAAGACAAGCTAGCGACCTGTGACTGATTTTGGTCATGTAATTGCAGACACACCAGACAAGGAGACACGGAGGCGGGTGTTTGAGAGGTGGGAAGAGTCACTCCTAGGAAGCAGCAGCCTGTCACAGGTGTTTCTGCACCTGGCCTCACTGGACAAGAGCATCACCTGGGACCGCTCTGCCCTTATGGCACGTTGTCGAATCTGTCGTCGCAAGGCTGACCCTGAGAAGATGCTGCTGTGTGACAAATGTGATCGGGGTCATCATATGTATTGCCTGACTCCTCCCATGACGGTCAGTGGTAGTGGCCTTTGGCTGAGTAGAATGTTGTGTGGGTGATTGTGTGTGATCATATGTTTGACTCTGCACATGATGATCACTGCTGGTAGTGTCTGACTGTGTAGAGCAGTGTGGGTGTGATAGGGGCTGTCAGATGTACTGACTTTACCCATTGCAGTCGAGCAGTGGAGTTTGGCTGTGTTGAGTTTGGAAAAATTGAGTAGGGCCGTCACATGTACTGACTGTGTTCATGATCTGTCCATGGTAGTGGGATGTGATTATAACGTGGAGTATGTATGTGAGAAGTGTGATTAAGGCCCTTGGTATGCTGTTTGACTCACCCATAGTTAGGCCTAACTGATAATGGTGTCTGGCTCTGTCTCTCTCTCATTGGGGCACTGCACTAGTGGCTGTGGAGCACAGTTGCTGGATGGTGTTGATACACTTCTGTCCAAAGTTAAATTTCTTCATTGTGACCCATAGTGCCTGTCAGACTCCTTGCTGAAGTCTGAATCATGTTAGAACTTTCTTTGGTTCTCTAATATGTTTAAATGTTATCGCAAACGGTACATAGATTAAAATCAGTTGCCGTCTTTGTCCTGAATAGCGCTTACTTTAAAAGCTTTCTTTGCAATGTTGTGTCAGGTCTTGTCAGTGTCCTCACACTGTTGTTTGATCCAGCTTTTCTTTGTGTTCTTAATTTCTTCGCAGATTCTTTTGTTTATAGCACTGTATTTCTCCCCCTCAGTCTTCTTAACTGGTTTTAATTAAGGTCCTTCTAGTGTCGCACGTTTCCAAGATCCTTGCATCTCATCAGAAGTGTCCAAGCTGCATTCACTGATGCTTACCAGATGACACCTGTAAACCTGTGTAGCTGCTGGTTTTTGACAGACCCTTGTGTTGCGTGCTTGACTTTGGACATTTTTGTGATGAGGTGTAGTTGACAGCTGAAAAACAATTTGTCAGTACCCCCACCACTATTGGGAACACTTTCGAGTTTGCTGTGCCTAATCATGGCAGTTGATCAAATGCTCCAGCCTTTGCACCTGTTCAACTACAGCTTAGTGTTGCTGGAAAAAGTCAGCGGTTTCCTTCACCCATGTTTCAGTCAATTTCCCGGAGTGTTTATAACTGTGCAGAGCTTCAGATTGTTGTAAATATTCTTTAATTGGCGGTGACAGCCCTGATGTGGCCCTTTGCGGTCGGCTGGGCTATAAGCAACGTTATCTTATCTTATCTTTACAGGGTTGTACATCCTTAGCAGTATCTATAGGACAAAATAGGACATTTGTCCTCTTCATAACAAAATCAATCGGACATTTTGAACGCAAGCCAGATTGAGTGTATATTAAGTTTTATCATGCACACAAAAATGGTATTACAAAAGCTGACTATATTCCTAGAGTGGGAAGCCATGTTTGGTAAACATACTATTACTAGTCCACCACACACACAGTCACACACACAGAGGCAGTGTCTTTCCTAAATCACTATTCATTGCTAATGCTAGTATTCAAGTACAATATTGATTCATTTGGAGTCGTCTTTTTGGTTGAAGAGCATTCTTTTCCTTTTCTCCCCCACTTTTCTGTCACCCTGAACACCCATTCTGATTCCCCCTTGACATCACTTGGTCCTTCCATTTGCACCCTCATCAGCATGGCCTGGTTTTCTGCTGTCAGTCTGTTCCTTTGACTTGTCAAAATCAAATTCTGAGTGCTGAACCCTCTTTCTACATCAGCTGTATGGACGGGCAGGGTGATGGCAAGCTGGGCAACATGTGCCTACATGGCCTACAACACGTAACAAGTACAAGGCTTATCGCTCTTTAGCCGCTTTACGCTAAAAATAACCCTGACACAAGCTGGCTGCGAGCTCTCAGCTGCGAACCGTGTACCTCGCTGGCTCAGCCTCTGCGAGTCAGGGAGGCAGAGTTGCAAGCCAACGAGCTAAAAATAGACCGCCACGGCTCGCCACTAAGCTTAGTGCCAGTGGCACACGGGACTAGTAATAGTTATAGGCCTAGTGATTCACTGGGCTTACACTAAAGTTACAGACTGGAGTTCTGTACGACGGTCGGACTCAAATAATTATGCGGGCTTGATATAAACGGCCGGTGCCATGTCCGTGAGCATCGGAAAGCTATCGGACAGTGACCGCGTTTTCGGCAAAGTAATGGGACATTTGTCCTCTTCACTGCCAGTTATATCGGACATTTTGCATGTGCAATCGGTCTATGTCCGATGTCTGACGTGGATGTGCAACCCTGTCTTTAATTGGCACATGATCCTGGGACCAGATGCACCCTGTATCAGACCATTGTAACTTTCTGAATGGAAGTACATTGCATAGCAGGGGTGGGAGACCTCCGTATTGATACGGAATTCCGTATAGCAAATGTTTCCTTTTTTTTTTTCGTGTGCACGTTCGTGTTCTGATTCAGGTTTTTGCGCCACTCGTATTTGAAATCCGCCTCTTGTTTTCAATGTGTGAAGACCATATCGTCGTGCTTTGTATTTGTCAAAAATGGAGCTGATTAACTATGAAGCAGGGGCACAGAAGATCGACAATGACCTGAAGAAAAACAAGTGGAGAAATGGATGAGATGGACGAATTGAATCGTCTGTTGTGAAAATGGCTGCGGAAAACAAATAAAGTGGGTGCTGCTTGGTGTATACCCCAACCATTTTGTGATTTGTCTCCAGAAGTCGGCCAATGAAACGGAAAGCCACTCCCACAGACATAAGAAGCTTATTTGCAAAGAAGTAAAAAAAGCTAAGGAACAGACAACAATTGGATATAATCAGTTGATTTTAATTTTCAAGACTTGTCTCTCTGCTGTTATTGATTTCCATTCTCAGGACTTAACCCACTGCAGCTTCTAGTTTTCAAGACTTCCCCCTCGGCTAACACTGATTTGCATTTTAAAGACTGACCTTGCTGCAGTCACAGACTTCTGTTTCCATGACTTGCCCCAATGTAGGTTTAAGAAACCTCAACTGATCCCACTGATTTCTGTTTCCAAGAATTACCCCACTGTAGTCATTCAAAAGCTGCCCCCACTGCTGTCACTGACTTCTGTTACCATGATTCGCCTTACTGCAGCCACTCACTAATTTCCAGTTCCATACTCACCTTGCTACTTTAGCTGATAGACTTTTTTAAGATTGCTCATTGCAGCCACTGATTTTCTTCTCAAGATGTGTTCAGTTGGGGTTACTGATTTATTGCTTCCAGGTTCATCCACTCGAACCATTGACTTTCATTTTTCAGATGCCCCAGTGCCACCATCCACTGATTTCTATTATAAGATTTGTCCCACTGCATCTTTTGATTTTGCTCAGTGTTTGTTCCAATCCAGTGCTAGTGCAGACATTGACACTCTGCTGAATTTAAGCCATGTAAGACTTTAAAAAATATAAAAAAAACCACCAGGAATCCTCATTCTTGAGCTTATAAATTAAGTGATTGAAATTTGGCCACTATTTTCTATTAACATCACTGGTGAGTAATATATATATACATTGCATCCTGTTTTGTTTTGGTGGTTTACTGAACTTAAAGATGTATTCTAAGTACTTGGCATAACATTTTCAGTTTGATATTTAAGCCGTAAGTCATATTTTGTCACATTTGGAATCTTTTTGTATAGAAGTTAATTATCAACTTTGTTTTCAAGGAGAGGCCACAAAAGTGTCTTGGCAAGACAAATTTTCTTCAGCATCCCCAGACCCTCAGCAGGGCGTTGCCTCTGCACCCCACCGGGGGCCTAAAACAGCCCCCCACCCCCGGGCCTTTTTAGTATAGCTATGATTTTCTGCTCCCACCCCTGGCATTTTCTGTTTTGAATAGCTGTAGTAAGTTTATTTGGCAGTGAGTATTTGCATTACTTGTTAATGAACAGTCACAGATCATTTCACTATGCTCCAAAAACACAGTCAAAACTGATTCAAATAGTACTGGCTTTTTTTCAAACAAAAGCACAGTTAAGTGTATATTTCTTAGTTCTGTAGTTCAAGTTATTCAGTTATGTGTGCCTTAATATGGGTTAAATGTCTTCGATTCAGCATAGGCAGTGACATCAATTGGCAAAAACTGCGTTAAGGTACCCATGTTACTTCTCAATATTTGCAAACTAAATACATCCCAAAGGCAAAAAAACAGCAGTAAGTAGGGTTGTTTTTTCATTAATACCATTTCTGTTGAGCTGAAAGTTAGAGCCATCCCCACCCTCTCCCACCCTCGGATATTTTAATACTGCCTTCATTTTTGCAGTTGTGATACAGCTGTAAATAAGTTTGATCCTTTTTATTTCAAGGAGAACAACATGAAAAGAAACCAAGCTGTGATCATATTTTCATTTTAATTCAGACTGAATGGCACTGTATTGCTGGTTTAGATTCTGAAAGGTTGAATTCACCATATACAATGTGATGCTCAAACTGTCATTTATTGCTGGGTTTTGTTAAATATTGTTATCCTAAATATGATTTTTAAAGATCTTTGGTGAATGCAAGTATGTGCGTGAAGGCTGAACCAGTTGTCTTTGCAAGTGTCTGTCAATGCTTCCGAGATGACTGAAAACCTTTTCAAGCAATAATGAAGAAGGGAATGCTGACAGAGGACCTAAAAGACAATGCATTGTCTGGCCAAAGCATTGACAAAAAAAAAAAGAAAAAAAAGAAAGAAGAGACCTAGAAAAAAAAATCTCAGTGATCATATAGTCTTTAACCCATGCATAGTTTTGTAGTGTTAGGGCAGAAGTTCAAGATACATGTTCTAGCTACAGCAGGTGTCCTTCTTTCTCTCACGCAGGATATTTAAATGTCTGTAGTGATAAAGGACAAAAGACAGGGCCATAATTTTATAAAATAGATGCTTTGAAGAAGTTAATATGGGCCAAGATTTTCCCCAAACATGAACTTAATATGTACATTTCGAGAGCAGTTGGAAGAAAGAGAATTTGCCATCTCCAGCTGGCATACTGTTGTTAGGGCCTTCTTTCCTTTCTTTTGTCATTCAAGCTTGTGTGTTGCTAACCGTTGTGAAGCAAGTTTCTATCTTGGCCAATTGCTTGGAGAGTTGCTTTCATCCCCCACTCCTTTCACTGTTTGCATGTCTGCTGAAACACAATTGGCCCCACATCTTCACGGCAGGGGTCCACTGTGTGGCATCAGTTGCCTTGGGAACTACTGATTTAGACCAGATCGAAAGAGGTTCTATTTTTGTCGGGCTTAGGAGCTGTTGTAGTGTTCAGATCCTTGGTGAGAGGTCTTTTGATGATTTTTTTGCAGGTTCCTTGGTAGGTGTGTAGACTCCTTTGGCAAGCTTTTGTTTTGCAACTGACTCTTCGCATCACTACATTTTGTTCGTGTATTTCTGTAGTATTCGCTGCATAGAGAAATACATCTACAGAGTGGAGATGCTTATTTGAATAAAAAAGAAAATGTTATATGAATGTCAGTCAGTGTGCGCTTGTTGTCAGGCCCACAGTTAGTGCCGTACTTTAAGCCTTTTTCTCAACTTTTCAGTGGACAGTATAATGAGGTCTGATTGTCACATTTCGCAGTATTTAATGCACTGTGGATTGCATTCAAGGACAGAACGGTTTTGGGTCGTCTCTTCCTGGCGACATAGATCAGTATATCTCTTCCTGCCTGTCCAAAAGAAATCAGTTGATCTTGTATCAGCCATCCACTTGCGTCACTTAGGTTACCTGTATTTTTTCATACAATTGGCAGATTAGGATTCTCTCCTGATAAATATTTACATCTTAAAATTTTTCTCAGCTTCTGTCGAGGGTTCAGCTTAGCTGGAGTTGGGAATTCTGATATTGCCTATCAATTTTGATTCTGTGTTAGGGATTCTTATATTGTTTATCAGTTTCAATTCTGTGGCACAACAGGACTTCTTTGACAGCTGGGATCCTCTCCTTTCTCCTCAGAGCTAGGATCCTCTTCTGTCTCCTCAGACCAGTCTTTTTTGTTGTTTGTTTTTGCAGACCTCTGCACTTCCAGATGGTTCCACAGCTATTTGGGAATTCAAATAACAAGTGGTCTGTCAATGTGTACTTGATGTGGTCTTTTAACCACAATTCTTATTTAGATTGTAGAGTTGTGTTTCCTGATTTTCATGGGATTCACAAGTCTTGATATGGCCAGTGTGGTTGGTTGGACTGTAAATAACATTCCTTATCCAAACTGAAGAAACACCACTCCAGATCATGAGAACAGAGACAGGAGTCTCTACCATTCTACACCCCCACGTTCCACCTTTTTGTTTGCATGAAGAGAGCTATGAGAAGAGCTGTCAAAACGCATGAGCAAGCCTCCCGTCTTCTCTTTTTGAAAATGACTCATCTCTTCTCTCCTTTTGATTTTAAAATGAGGCTGTTTAACAAAGAATATCAATAAAGAATATTTTAGTTGCTGAAACCTCTGCAGCTGCAGACCCCACTGGTCTCTTATCAGGTGTGCAGTTCTGCATTTTCTGATTTGGAAGGCATGTGTTGAGGCACCTACATCATCAGATGATCTTATGGCCTCACAGACAAACTCCCATCCAACGCAATGATCTCTTTGGAGAGGCTTCTTACAACACTTTGGAGGAGGTCAGGGATACCCTCCTGCCTCACTCTCCTGTTGTTCTTTTCTGTAAAGCTTCCTGTTCTGCCCTGTACCTGTGAGTCTCATTTTGGAGCTCTTTCTCGGGGCAGTTCAGACCTGAGGGCCCCCAGCTTCACTTGGCCTCCCTGCTCCAGAAAGATTAGATGACTGATAAGAAAGTTTGTAAGTGTAAACCTGTGAAAAATGGTCTATTTGGGACCTATCTCTGGTTAAGTTGAAATGGTTGCATTAATGGCTACACACAGTAGCATGTTTACACTAATGAATATAATATCCTTATAATTTATATACTGGTAAGTGTTACAGAATGTAATATTTCAGATAGGTGGATGGTAGGTGGGGCTAGCTTGGAAAGAGGAGGATCTGGTGTGAATGTCCACACCTAGTAGGGTATTGGCTATTGCCAGGTCAGGTGAGTAAGTGTCACTAAAATCTTAACTTACTTGGGCCCATAGCTCAAGGGTGAGCATAGGCCATCAACAACACTTCGCCATCGCGCTGGGTTCTGGGCTGCTCACTGAATGCCTGTCCTGTTGGTCCCCTGCCTCTTTATCTCTGCCTCAGTGTCTCGCCTCCAGCTGCTGCGAGGTCGGCCTCTCTTCCTTTTCCCTTGCGGGTTCCTCCTTGTTGTTTTCCTGGGGGTCAGAAGGGGGGTCGGTCTTGCAGCTTCCTCTTGGCTTTCACTGCCTGACGTCACGAGTCTCTGGGATGGAGACACTTCCTCCCAGGTGAATGTCTTGGTTTGATGCTGTCAATGCTTCTGTAACTTGCTTTTTTTCTAGGAAGGGGTGTTAGCCCTACACAAACCCATTTAACCTCCGGGAGAGTTGGTCTAACGTTAGTCTGACCTCTACCCTTCGACCTGTCCAGCTTAGGTGGCCCTACCAGGAGCATACGCTCCCACTGACTTAGCTCTCTGGGTCATAGAGGTACACAAGCTCCCACACCATGACAAGGGGTAGACCGTGTGGAAGTAAAATCTTACTTTAGTAGAAATATTTCCTCCTTGGTTTTTGCTCCCATTTATAATCTTCATTTGGGGTGTTTGTGTAATGACTTTTTGTTTTATTTATTGTTTATTTTGTGTGTGTGTGGTTTGATGCATTTCCTCATTAACCTGTGTTCTCATTGATTTGTCAAACAGAAAGTTCCATCTGGTGATTGGTTCTGCCCCAATTGTCGTCCAAAGTTGCCTCCTCCCAGCCCTCGAAAGAGCCGCAGACGCACCTTCAGTGAAGTTGAGGAAGAGGAGGAAGAAGAAAGGCTTGAGCTTGAGGAAACCATTGAAGAAGAAGCCAGGTTGGTGTACAATACAGACACACTACATGTGTTGCTACAACAAATGTTCTGTCGGCCGTCCCCAAACAATTCCTCTGCAGGATGAGTCCTTCACTACAGTGATCCAAATGTTTGTGACAGGTGTTTTGACATAGTCTTGACTTGTAGATTTATGAATGACTCCTTCATGGTAAAGGCACCTGCGTAAAATGAGGTTCTGGAATGCTTCAGTTTCATCAGAAGGCAGCGTGCAGACTAGTCCGTATACGCTACAACCAATTTGCTAGATTTCGAGCCACACTGTCAGACTAAGTGATTTAAATGTTCTAGGCAGACTGTATGTTCCAAACGTTTAAGAAAAA
>JAFLJL010005274.1:0-56903 GCA_018398815.1 Conus ventricosus
GCTAGTGAAAGTTGTTTTTTATTTTTGTAAACAAAATTAAAAGCTAATTAACAAGTGCATCTTACCTTACTTTTTAGTCACTACTTTTTAATAAAATTTATTTTAAATACTTTATTAGATTGAATATAAAATGCTGCTTTTAATACATAAATGTGAAAATATTACTTGAGGGCGGGGAGGGCCAAATTTAATTGTGGAAACTCCGCAGCATATTCTTAGGGGGCTAAATTTAGATTTTTGGATCACTGGCACGCGTTGCGCCCTGGCTATGTAATTTTGTGTAATTTGACACGGGTGATTTGTGTTGGCTGGTCGCCTACTAGTAAAGTGCAAATGCGTCGCCCCAACTCTGCAATTTTGTAAGCCGATAATTGAAGGGTTTGCACAAAGGAAAGCATGTAAGGAAAAAAAATGTAACAATGGATGTGTTTTTTTTTTATGTTTCATCAAGCCGCCATAGGTTCTTATTCAAGTCGCTATCAAGTCGTTCTAAGTTCTTAATCAAGTAACCTCTAAGTTCTTAATCAAGTCACCCCAAGTTCTTAATCAAGTTCTTACTCAAGTCACCCAAGTTCTTAATCAAGTTCTTACTCAAGTCACCTCAAGTTCTTAATAAGTTCTTGATCAAGTCACCTCAAGTTCTTACTCAAGTCACCTCAAGACTGTAATTAAGTCATCCTTTAAGTACAACCAAGTTCTTATTCAAGTTATCTTATAATTATTAAAAAAACAATACAATCTATGTTTTTGTCTTAAATAGTAGATGTCTAATATAGTACACACACGCCTCAAAAAACGCGTCATCGTCGAGGATGTCTTGCTCAGCGTCCTTGGCGCGAGATTGGTTAGCATAGATCTTAATGAAGTTCTTACATTGTAAGCAACCGCATTGATTACAATTCTGGTCTATGGAAATGTCTTTTTTAGACTCCATGTCTTTATTTATTGACTCCTTTCATTTTAAACAAATAATAATCCGCCATGATCTATTTTTATCAAAGAAACAAAATTTTTTTAATTAAGTTTTTAAAAGTATTATTGCATCTGAAATGGATCAAAATGATCTTTTATTGTTGGTGGTTCTGGCATGCTTTTTTGTTCAGCTTCTGTATTTGAGTGGTTGAGATTTTTTTGACTGCTTTGGTTTTTGTCGCCATTGTTTATATATTTTATATCCGTAATAACCGCCCCAGCAGCAGCAAGGGTGCCAAAAATAACAACTCTTTTAAGTTCAATATTCCACGAAGACTTTGGTGTTATAGGTCTTGAATCAACTTGTTCTTGTTCTGACGTTTTTATAGCTGGCATTGAAACAACTGTTGGCGTTGGTGGTGTTATGTTTTCATTATGAGTTATATTCTGTAACATTAATTTTTTTTGTTTGTTCCACTCTGCTAATTTTTTTCCTGCTGCAACACGCCCAGGATGAGGAGGCTTTTTACTGGTCACTTTCTCCACCTGATTCAGTGTTTTCTGATTCTGCTGATTTTCTGGCTCGGTCATTTTGAAGGGTAAAAAAAATCTATATGATTAAAATTAATTAATCCTGCGATCACTGGCGACAATAATGTTCCAAATCTGTAATACAGATCACACCCTAGAGACTCTAATGACTTTGTTAAAACTGGATCCTGCGTTAAATCATACATAAAATCTTGTTCAGAATCAATGGGGCAAATCTACTAACTAGTTTTAGTGTACAAACTAAGAACCGTTTGTCCTACACTTTTTACCATTTTTGAGCCCAGTTGCGCTTCATACCTGTTGTGATACTTTACAATGTCTTGTGGCGACATTTGTTGAATCTGTTCTATGCTGAATTCATTTCCGAGGTACTGTTTTGTTTTTCCACATGCTGCCAAAGAATACAGCCTTTCCTTTTTGGACATAATAGCTTGGTCATCAACTTGGTCATTCATAAGTTCAGGAAGGTTTAGGCTACCCTGTAGCTGTAGTAGATCATCGCTGTTCATGTTTTTATTAATTATAAATTATTTTATTTTTTAAAAATGAGCACCGAAAAAACTGTTACCAACCTTGTATACCATTCTGCTGTTATTGGGGGCTAAGTGTAGGATACACAATGCTTGGTAAAAGCCTGTTAAAAATAAAACCGGCAGATCTTGGCAAACTAGACTTTGAAGACTCAGCAAAGCTGATTGCTATCATTACAGCTTCATTTGCTACGAAAGATTTTTTAGTTAAGCAGGGAATAATTCCAGACAGTATTAATATGTAAAAAAAAATACATTTATAAAAATGGCTTTACTCGTAATGATGATTGGTGGTGCTGTGGTTAAGCGCTTGCTTTTAGCGGAAGTAATTCGCGTTTAGTAAACTGCGGGATGATGGCGAGAGAAAAAGACATAACAAGCTATGGAGCAACTAGCCGCAGCACAAGATAACTATGAAAAGCAGAGAATTGAGCAGTGAGATTTTATTAATAAACTGAAAAAACAGGGACATGCAGCTTACACATTTAAAGATGTTGATCAAGCGATAAAAGAATACTATATTGTAACAGGCAAACCAATCGAGACATTGCCCCCACCAAAATTCAGTGACTTTTATCAACCATCAGAAAAACAAAAGATGCAAGAAATCGCGTTTATCGTCTTTGGCATGACCGTTGTGTATTTTGTTGCGCATAATATTGGCTGAATAAAAAATGAACAAAATCTATTATTCGCCAAAAGGATATTGGAAGGGAATAACAGCAATCAAAAAGCTAAGCCAAGCAGCTGGAGTCAGTGAACAAACAGCAAAAGAATGGTTATCTAAACAAGCGATTTGGCAAATTTATTTACTGCGCCTAGACGAATACAAAGACCGCACTTTGTGAATACAACACCAAACGACACCCATCAAATGATCTTCTAAAATTTACCCCATGATACGATTAGACGAAAAAGATTTAAGTACGCACTCACAGTAATTGACGTAGCTTCAAGATACAAAGATGCGGAACCATTAACACAAAAGAGTGCTTCTGCTGTTGCTGTTGCTATACAACTAATATATCAACGAGGCCCCCTAACTTATCCTCGCATGATTCAAGTCGATGATGGAAAAGAATTTAAAGGCCATGTAAATCAATTATTGTTAAAACATAGAGTTACCATTAAAAGAGGCATTCCGGAGTTCACAGATCACAGGCTTTAGTTGAAAACTTTAACAAACAGTTATCTGAAAGACTTTTCTCCTACCAGTATCACAGAGAGCTGATTGACAATTCTCGCAACACAGAATGGGTTAGAAGACTGCCCTCAGTTCTACGTGCAATGAATAATGAAGAATTTAAATTAACAGGTCAAAAACCAGCACAAGCAACCAAAAAACAAACAGTAGATGTTGTTGAAGGAGAGTCTTCATCCGACAAACTATTACCATTTGGTTTGAAAGTAAGGTACCTTTATTTTACCGGGGGAAGCAGAAGGGGACACTCGCATCAGGGCAACCGATCCAGTTTGGAGTGTTGATCCATATGAAATAAAAAGAATTGTAAAAATGAATCCGCCTGTGTATTATTTACGAGAAACTGACACAACAAAACAACCGGCTCCTCAAAGATCTTTTGTGAAGGAAGAACTGCAGATAATTCCGCAGACACAGTTCCGCTTTAATTAATTTACGTAAATATATTTGAGTTAAAATGGAAGCTCACAACGAAGAAACCTTACGTATTGAAGCACAGAAGAAAAGAATTCTTACATGGAACTAAACCGGAAGCAAGAATGATAAATGCAGAGACCTTGGAATTGATGCGGGAATCATTTGATTTGAATTCTGCTATTAGGGCAACATTTGCGAGGGTTCATCGGCACATGGCACTGCATCCAGATCACCTACAGCCCCAAATCCCAAATTTTGACTATCAAATATGGAATAAAGAATATCTTGAAATAATAAAAAAAATTCGAGCGCATCAAGCAAAATGAGAACAAATTTGTCTGAATTGGAAGATGATATAATTGATTTTCTAGATAAAGTTGATGAAAAATATGGACCCGAATATAAACCCGAAGAAGATATATAATTATGCCGTTCTCCAGTGTCCAATTGCATATGAAAACTCTGGATTAACAAATACTCGTTTTGTGTTTGTTCTATCTAATGACTTCTTTGTTACAACAGTTGTGTTGATCTCATGTAGATTAGATCGTAGTTTTACGTTGTCATGATGAAAAGTCTTATTGTCAAAACAATGCTTCTTTGTAGTTGTCATGCGATATGTTTGACTGCACAAAACTGCGAGATATTCCCTTTGCTTTTTTGATAGTTTTCTCCTGGCTCGAAATACTGTACATTTTTTACCTTAACCCAACAAACTCCTTGATCACCTTTCCAGATAATTCATCCTTCATCTTTCCTAAAACCTTCTTGTTAACGGTTGAATGCAAAGGCGAATCTTTAGGATAATCAGATGTGTCGTACCATCCCACATGCCCTTTAGCTACTTCTAATTCCATGTCTTTATAGATATCTTCAGTAGGGATATCTATAACAAAACTGTCTGTATCTGTGTAAAGTACTCTGGACTCAGGATAAAGGGCTTAAAGTAGTCATAAAGAAATTCTAACATCAAAAGCTTTGATAATTCTAAAACAGTAAACCCAATAAAAACGGGCTTATCCAATTTGACTTTCTTTTTTTATTCAATATGCCAAAAAGCTGATCATGAAATCTTCTGAAGTCCTGATAATTAGGTTTTGAAGTCAGCTTAATTGCTTCGTTTTCTCTGGTGACCAATCTACCATCTTTACGCTTGTGCAGATTCTCCATAGTCTTTCCGAAACAACTGTTGTTCATCGCTTGAAAAAGTCTTTTTCTGAAGCATCTGTGGATTAGTTCTGAGATCAGTGTTCTTCATTATGTATGGTTTCATGAACTGTTCTTGATCAAAAGCAATTATACGATGAACAGCTGTCAACTTCAAACCATGTCTTAAATAAAATTGTAGAAGTCTGTAATGACAGACATAATTTTTTTGCCGCGAAGATTAGGCACAAGTTTAGGCGGTTCTGTTTTTGCCATCTTTAGACTTTCTGCCGCTAATGGATAGTCATTATGCCGGTCATGGAGTTCCTGAGGATATTCTAAGTCAACTTCTAGAATGTATCCCTGTGGTTGACCCGGCGTTAAACTGCTCAACCAGTTTAATGCTCTTTGAATATTATTCGTATTATCTGTGTACATTTTAAAGTTGCGTAATGGAAGCGATTGCGCCATTGCCCATCCATACAGATTGTTGCGTCTAAATACATGAGATAGTTAGACCTTTTACTTGGATCATAGTCGTCTAAGTATTTGTTGTTTGCTTTACAGTAATGGTGCGACGCCATACTAATTCCACCACGCAATCCGTTTTCAATCATCTGAATCATTGGTAAATCAGGGCAATAAATCAATCTGTACTCCAGTAAACTTTAAGAAAGCGTCCCAGCTCATCCCGGGCGCAGAAATTATAATGCGCGGATCCAGGCTGTAATGTTTCATGCAGGTCTTTCTGTAATTTTCAAAAACGTCTGCCAACAAACATACATCAGCCATTAAGTATGAATCATGATAGTCTCCCATTGTTTTACACTCTAACTTCTGCCACGCTTCTTGGGCATGCTGGTAATCAGAATCATGATTTCCTTTCCTCTGAGACTAGAACAGAACGCAACTTTAGGTGGAAGTGTATCTTCGTCAAACCCTTTTCCCCAACTGTTCATGTTTCAAAGGGTTTTAAACGCCCTTTCTAAAAAGGTTTGGGGGTCAAAATTTTCTTCGTTTTTGGGGCAGGTTTTTAAAGGCTTTCTATGTCTAAATCCCTTCTGTGCTCATAGAGTCATAAAAAGACATTTATTTAAAGTAAAAAACATGTACTTTTCTGATCTGGAATGCTGACACCTGAAGGCGTCGGTTACGCTTGCATTTAAGGTGAGAGTGAACCTCGCAAGTTGTGAAAGAATATAGGCAGCTTCCATGTTTTGGTTCAAACTTTAATTTAAATTGCTTTACTTGTGCTGCCCCCTGAACTTTCCCCTAATGTATCATGGTCTCTTACGTGGATTGGGTTTTTTCATGTTAGACATTGTTTAAACCACAAAACCAACAAAAGTGTGGCGATTTAACTTTGTTGGTCTTCGGGGTCATTATGATTTCAGTAAATTTGATTATTAGAACGCAATTAGACTTTCTGCAGCGTTCAAGAAGTTTCGCCAAATTTTGGGCCCCTAACAATTCTGGTTCTAATGGAACCCCCGACCCGACATGAAAAGGCATAGGAACAAATTGATGATTACTCATTAAAACTGTTTTTCGAAGTTTTTGTGGCGCTGGCCCTTCATAAGGAACAATGGTGATTCGAAGTCTGCGTAAAAAAACATAGGAGAAATTTTTATCCGTTCCCGTTCTTAAAACTAACTTTAGTCCCGGGGGGGGGCGTAATTTGTTCTTTTTTTTTTACAGTAAAATGGGCGATACAGTGTTTTTTATGTTCGTTTCGGGGCTTGCCAGATGGAATTTTGTTAAACTTTTTACAGAATTCTTTTTTGCCCCTATTTTTTTTTAGTATGCTTTATTAGCTACCCTTGTTCGTTCAAAGTGTAATGCGGTACCCCGCTAGTGAAAAATCAGTAGTAAGTCAAAATGGCATTTTTTGGTTTTCCGTGGGGCGTTTTTGGACAATCTGATGGGCTGTAGTTTTTTTTCCCTAAACCCCTGTGTAATTAACCAGTTAATTGGTTTTTTTTGTTTTCAAAGATCAAATTTTATCTACCTAAAAGGAAGGATATTCCATCGAAGTTTAGATCATTGATGTAAACCCAATAGTTAGATACTCTCTCTGCGTTTTTGCCGACATAATGCAACCTTGCAAGAACACACCACATGAAACATTTGTTGTCTGAATTCTTTATGTTTAAAACTGCTCTTTTCGCTACCAATGCTGGGGGCAGCGGAATGTAAGCCTTGCCTACAATCGGGCATACTTAGCCTGTTTTAATCTGATCTCTTGGACTTCGCCCTCTGACCAACCAGAGCCTCTCATTTTGGCTTCTTCAGCGGCTTCATCAAACTGTGTAAGCAGTTGGTCTGCCCAACCAGGTGTTAAGTCATTAGAGGAAAGAATAGTCTGCTGTTTAGTTGAGACCCAGACTTCTAGATTTTCTTCATTTATTGTTATATAGTCGATTAAAACAGCTAACATTACTTTAACTGGCGGGTCTATTGTTAGTTTACTTGGAACTTGAGAAATTGCATGAACAACGCTTGCCTGTACGTTTGCTGGATCAATGACTTCTAGACTGATATCATTTAAGCTTTTGATAAATCTTCTTCCTTACGCATTGCTTCAAACAATTCGTCTGGACCTTCATATATCTTATCCATGCTGAGTTTTTTTTCTAACTCAAAATATTTATTTAAATTTAAAAAAATACAACGACTCCCAAAGTCGTCTTAATCCGAATCAATATCAACGGTCTTTTTGTGCTTGGACTCATAAACTAAAGTATAAACACCCTTTGGCGTTGTTAATGTGAGCTGTTTAGAAAAGAGTTTAATGTTTCGTTTACTTTTTTAAACATTCCTTTTTTATCTGCTCAGTGTCTGGCTGTTGAGAAAAACTTGTCCTTGCCTTTCTTTGAAGATCAAACTTTTGTCTTTTGTAGTCATTAAAATCAGCCTGTAAACGACTAAATTCTTCATCCGTGATGTTTGAGTCAGCTAGTGCTTTATTTATTATCAGATTGAAGGAACTAAGTTTAGCTGTTATTAGTTGAACCATAGCTGTGTGCTTTTGGAGTTTAGTTTTTAATTTTTTGCTAGCAGCACCTACAGCTAATGAACACAGGCCAAGAGCTAAAGACAAACCACCTAGAGGTAAAGCTGCGGGTGCGCCTATGCCCGTTGCTAAGAGACCAACACTCGTTCCTGCTGATGCAGCGCTTATAGTCGATGCTCCAGTATTAACATGGGTAACAGCATTAAAGGCAGCAGAATACCTTCGTTTGGCTTTGCTGTATTTTGAAAGGTCTTGCTCTAGTATTTGCCGCATTTGTGTAATGTTTGTTAATCTGAAGGTTTTTATGTCAGGGTTTTCTACTATCCCTTCTTTTGGCGACTCTGGCGTTTTATGCGATTCTGAAAAAACCGAAACAGACATGCTTTTTTAAAAATAAAAAAAATAATTTAGTATTGTATATTTTCTAATCTGTTATCTTGAATATTCAGCTGCGCATCATATATTAAAACAAATACACATTAAGGGGTTTTTATCGGCTCTTTTTTCTTTATCAATTTGAATGTTTATTATGTCTCTAACAGTTCTCCCGCTTCCATGTAACTGATTATCCTCCGTTGACCTTAGGGTCAATCCATAAACCGTATTTCGTTGGGTTAAATAATCATCAAGTCTAACACTGTGAAGATGTAGATCTTTAGACACAAGGTCAACTGTTGGATTTCTACACCTCCCGCTCCAAACAGTTTTCTTATTTCATCAAAATGATGATAAGGTTTAAGCCCGCTAGCGTAGATTTGGTTAGGACTACCCTCAATTGTACATTGCACTTTCGTTATTTTGGGATTAACAAAATTTTCAGTTTGTCTTTTAAATGGTTCTTCTTTTTCACACAGCAATAAAATACCTTTAAGCGATCTTGCTGCGGCACTAAAACTAAAAATTCCATATAGTGTCTGCCCTGCTTTAGGATAT
Source organism: Conus ventricosus (assembly GCA_018398815.1). Lineage (NCBI taxonomy): Eukaryota > Metazoa > Mollusca > Gastropoda > Neogastropoda > Conidae > Conus > Conus ventricosus. The sequence continues at coordinate 8,705 of JAFLJL010005274.1, forward strand.
TTAGAATGAAAAATTACTCTTTCGTAATATATTGCTAATTTTGACTGATATTGTTGCTCGATCAGCCTCGCTTAAGTTAGGGTTGCTAACGATGTCAAACTCTAACGAGATGTCAGAAATGCTGTACTTTGCTTGGGTGTCTGTAGATATAATAACATATTTGTAGTCATTAAAAGTTAGTTCATATGACAATCTGTCTTTTAATGCTCCTTGAAAGTATGGGGCATGCGCTTTTAACAACTCAAAATCTAGGGGTATGAAAAAAGCGATTTCCATACGCATAACTTACAGCTACAAACCTTTTGCCGTCTTTAGCATCTGCGGCGCCTATTCTGTGTTTTAGTGCTTCTTCATTTTCGATTCCTTGAAACGCAAGATCAGCCCTTTCATTCCCGGTTAGCCATAGATCAGAATAGGTTAAAAATATGTCTGCATTGTGTAAAGAAAATATTTCCTGCCCCTCAAGTTTTATAGAAATTTTCTTAACAATTGCCCGCCCCAGATTCTGCACAACTGTCCTGTTTGGGTCTGTTTCTGATGCGAGTTCTATTTTGAAAGTAAGACGCGCAGAGCCTGGCACAATCACTTCATCCGCTCCTAGGTCTGGAAATTTAACAGTAAGAATTTGATCTGAATCAATAGTAGACGGATTATTTGGAACAGTAATATTCCGCTTATTTCCCTTCACGCCAAAGGGCTCTTTCAGTCTTCTATGGGGGTGAAGAATCGAGCCATATGCTTGTGACATTTTTTATAAAACAAAATAAAAAAGTTAATTATTTAAAACATGGCAGGCATTGAAGATGAAGATTATGATGTTTTTGATCCTGGAGACGACATGAGTGAAATGACTCCTTTGATACAGCATCGCTCGACGCTCTCATTGCATCGTGAATTAACAGAAAGTAAGGTTAGATCATTGTACCAAAGTTTAGGCCTTCAACCTCCCGAATTTATAGCCCCTGATGATTTTGTAAAAGATGATGATGGCCATTTGTATTTTAAAGACAATCGAGGAAAACGTTTTCAGCTTACAGATAAACGAGACTCATCAAAGTTTGTAGGCATGAATACAATTAGACAAAGACTTAGGGTGGAAGATCGAAATCGCCTTGGCATTACTAAACCAAAATTAGATGGGGAGGCAGTTGCTAAACTTCAAAAAAACACTACAAGAACTCCCAACAGTTTAAACCCAAATACAAAACATGGAACTTCAAGATTTAAATCAATCAGCAGATGAAATAATAAATGCAATAGAAGCAGAAACCAGTTTTGTCAGAAGAAACAGTACCAAAAACTATCCACGACTCCCCCAAAACTCCCGCGAGAATCAGAGGCCCTTGATCGTGCTTTGAGAACTGTTAGAAGCGAATTAACAAACGGTTATAGCAATACTGCGTGAACTAGATGAGAATATAGAAAGAGAAAAAAGAAACTCGCTGAGGCTGATGACGCCAACTTAGGACCTGATGATAAAAAAAGAATAACCAAAGACTAAATAATTTTAAAGAACGGAAACTAGAAGTTTTGTCTACTATCCGAGAACAATTACGAACTCAAGTGACCAGAAATAAGAGAAACTATCCGAAGAATTTTATATGAAGACACGACACTAGCAGAACGAATAAAAACACTGTTTAGAGAGCAAGGTGTCACATTAGCCAGCGTTATAACGGCCTTAGGATTTGCAATAAGTACACTGGTGTTGGCTATTACAGGTGGCGGTGGTCAAAAACCAGTGCCTCCATCGCCATCACCTCCACCTGATAAATCATGGGTAAAAAAACAACTTGACCATCTTGCGGGTTTATTAAAAAAATTAGCCAGTAAAGCCCTTGGACGCTTTACCAGGTATATTTTGGAGGTATTGTTAGCTGGCTTTTGTCTACTGCGAGCAAAGTAGTTGGCTTTATGGCTGAGCACTTATGGGCATTAGTTGCCTTAATAGTTGGGTTACTTTTTAGTAAGATAAAGACCAAGTAATCTAGGCCAGTTAATCCAAAAACAACTGCCGCCTTTTCATATTCATGGTCATTATTTTTTTGTGTGTTCTTCAACGGTTTGGGCTTTGGGCCGCGGGGATTGGATGACTTATTCTTGGGGGGTCATCTTGTTTGTTTACTGCTTGCAATATTACCGGCTCAGAATTTATGTCGTTTTGTCCAACCTTCTGTTCATTTTCCTGCAACAAGAATTTCATTGTTGTAGTTCATTATTGTTCCTACCTGGAGTCTGAGGTCAGAAGGTAGCATGTATAAACCAGTGCCAACAGCAAAGTCAACTTTTGATCTTGCAAATTGCAAAACATGTTGGTACCTTTTAATACTTGAAGGCAAATCAACAGTAGAATTAATGGCGTCCTCTAAATTTGCCAAGTACTGTTTTTGTGCATCAAAGCCAGTAGAAGGATCAGTTATGCTCGATCTTGCCTGTGCTTGCGAACCTAGCAACACCAAACGTAAGTACGAATGAGTCATTTATTCGTTCTATTCCCGCTCTAGTTAGGCCCTTAGAAGTGTCTAAAATAAATATTGTCCATGCTGTTTTATGCTCTTGCTCTATGGACCCGAGGTGAACAGCTGTGCCTGAAGAGAAAGATGTGTAAGGAGGATTCCAAGCATAGTTTATACTTTCTGTGCACGCCCCAAAAATAAAGGGTGCCTAGACCATGATAAGATCCAACTTTTGTCTAAAGTCTGTCTTGGCCTTAATATTAAATTCGTTACAGATCCTTTCAAAAGCCTTCATGTCTATTCTGTTGCTGAATGGATTAATACGGTTTGTCATTTGGTAATGGTGCTTGCAGTTCAGTCAAAATACGTCTGAAGGTGTAATAAAAATAAAATCTATACACTGACCTCACCAAAGGATCAGGATGATTTAAATGATCAGCATACGACACTCCACACCCAGTTGATGCACAAAACACAGCAAAGTTTAACTGTTCTGATAAAACTGCATCGGATGACTGAACCACACTTTCGCGATGTAGTCTTTTTTAATAGGGGGTTAAGATATCTGTTTAATGGCGTACTCACCTTTACTTGAAAGGTGTCAGTCTGGGTCGCAGAAATGACAAGAGTATCAGTTGTTATATTTTTAAGATTGTAGTGCGGCCCACAGAATATTTTGCATCAGTTTATTTAAATGCACTCATTTTTAATTTGTTTTAAAAAATGTTTGTAACAATAACAACTCAAGACAGTCCTTCGTTTTTAGAGTATGCTATTGATAACGAATGCGGAACCCGAAGGGTTTGAACTCCATGAAATTTTTTACAAAGTCGTATGGTTTTAATATAACTGAATCCAAAAACAATAATAAGATTCTAAAAGTTAACAAAACAGGGGCCAAAGTTAGCCAGTTAACAATACCTGATGGTTATTACGGGTTTTGCTCACTAAAAGAAGCAATGAGTAACTTCAACATTACTCTCAAAACTGAACAATTGCAAATCTAAAATCATGTTAACATTAATGCCTGAGAAGAAGCAGGTTATATTTTGATAAAAAAGTGCTAGATAAAATGTTTGGCTTTTTTTCGCAGTGACAATCATAGATTTTGAGTTACCACCAAACAAATAACTACTTATGAGGGGGAAAGGCCGCTCGATCTTGCATTACATTCCCTTACTTTATGTTCATTTGGATGAGTTGAGCACTGATGAATAACTTATATGATGAAGGACCTCAACTGTTTTTAAGAGCTCTTCCATCAGGGAAAGCTGCATAGATTGCGATTATGAAAATTATACCCCCCCAATTCCCTAATTTACTGTTTAAAAGATTAGCTTGCGGAAAGGTCGGAGCTATTTAATATTAATAATCACAGACAAAACAGGGAAAGTCGTAAAAATTGTGATAACCTGACATTGTCTTTTGGAAATAAATAATAACCATTATACTAAATAATGTCGCCCGCGGTCCAGATAGAATCAGGAGTTACATTAGCGCCTGTAAGGTGTATAACCTTCCTTAGAATTAAAAAGACCTGGCGTCGTTGCGGACTTTGGAACAGACGGTGTGATAGGTGCTGTGTAGGTTTTTTTGTGTACACTAAAGATGGTGGATTATAAACGTCTATGAGGATGGATTGACAGCAAAAAAGTTTCTATATAGAACATCTGCCGCAATCTAGAACGCAAATAATGTTGGCCAGTATGAATAATAAAATAGTTCGAAAACTGTCCTCAAATGGGCTCTTGGAACCTTATTTTAAGATTGGGACAGAAAATTTGAATTTCATAAGCCCCATTTCCATTTTTTTGCCGTCAAATAAAAGTTTCATAAAAAAGCATTCAAACTCTGGCCCTTTATACAATGTAAGTCCTTATGCCGGTCGACAATAGTCGGGAAAGAGATTGAAATAACGCCGTAATGGGGTAAAAAACAGTACATCCTCCAAGTAGGAGAAACGGTTTTAAGGAAAGCTTCTCCAAAATTACATTCTTTTCCGAGCAGAAATTAGGAGACAGTTCACAATGATATTTGAAATTCTGGGTCTATAAGATGTGGAGAGGGATGGGTTGTGGGCGTTTAGTGAACGTCAGTATAAAAGGAAATTTTTATTAGCTGGCAAAACTTAGACGAGTCAACGTCTTCTTAAAGTTACCATCGTCGTTTCTTCACATTGGTGAGGATAGTAAGACCATAACAAACAAGCAAATAAATCAATATTCAGTCTAATTTGACATTCGTCACAGACTGAATGGGATTTAATCTACACATTTAGGCCTATAGGGTTTTATTATACTGAAACAAGTTCTAACAGAGAGTATGTAACATTAATAATACTGGATTAGATTAAATTCGTTATTAAAACTATGGAGCAGTTAAACTTTATGACCATAAACCATCTTTGTTCATTTATTTGTGGACAGTCTGGTTGTGGGATTACAATTGTATCCTCATGGTTTTCATACTGTTTATCGTTTTTAATTTTGATTTTTTAGTAATTGCTGCCCAACACTTAAGGGAACAAAGCTTATTATGATAGAAGGTTTATATGGCCGGATTGGTGTACATATGATTTAATTGATCCCAGCAATAAGCTAAGTGAGTGTTTAGACCACTTTTTTAGATTGTGTGAGGGAACGCAGACACTATTTTATTATAGATGACTGTCAGCAGTAAAGAGACATAGTTAAAAAAAGAAACACTTTGTCAATTACTGGCTTTCAGTGGAAAGACATGCTGGGATATGTGTGTGGATTTTATGTAAAAAATTAACTCGGTTTTAAAAGACTTTAGATGAACAGTTTAAAGACTGTTGTTTTATTCACATTGAAATGACTGAGACGCATTTGATGAAATGTATGCGTGAAAATGATGTTATTGAATAATGATAGGAAAAAAAACTATGGATTTACGCAAAAACTGAAAATCATGAACAATTTTAGTAATTTAGTAGTGATTGAAAACGGGATATACCCTAAACCAGTATGTTTGTTTTGTAAAAAATCGTTATTTTTGGGTTATTGAAAGAGAATGTGTGATGGATTATTATTTTGTTTTATTTGTGTTAAAGTGGTTACGTGTCAGAGAACTGTAATTTTGGTTTATTCTGGCCCAACCACCCGAAACTGGGTTGAGGGTGGTTGGGTCTGATCAAGAACAGATACTAGTTTCTACAAACGGGAGCAATAGCACAACAAGAAATCATTTTAAGTGAATAAACTGCATCCTTAAGCTTAACGCTTTGTTAAGCAAAAGTAGATATCCGTAAAAACAACACCTTCGTTTTCAGTGACATAAGTAGGTAGATTTTAAACATACTTGGCTTATGGAAATATTGGGCTGAATAATTTAGTTTTCTTATTTCATCGTTCAGAGGACTTACTAGACAAATTGCAATTCTGTTTCTGGTGTGTTTTGCAGAATCGGACATAATTTCTTTCATCAACACTTGTTCTCCTATATTCTGTAAGAAATGTTGACTTCAGAGGAGAAATTCCAATCGAAATCTTGCATTAATGTTCTTCGAATTTTGTACATTCTTTAAACAAGATTCATATAAGGGCGGAGAATCAATGTGCTCTTGAATTGCGAAGAAACACTGTAAAATTCGTAGGGACTGGCAAGGGAAGCATGGCACATCTGATTAGAACAATCTATCAATTCTCTGTTTGGAATTCTCTCATAAACAAATATGCATTCCAACACACCTGGGCTCCCAAACGACACCAAAACCAAATTCTTATTAAACATTACGAATTCTGCAGGCCCAAGTGGGTCATTAGTTTTGCCGCTGCAAGGAATCAAATGCTTTTTTTACCGCCTTGTTGCTGGGTTTATATTCAATCATTCAATTTCTCCATAAACTAAATGTCGTGGGACTTTGGATGATCACCCATACACCTTTTTCAAAGCAATGACTGATGCACTCTTTCAATGCATTCTGTCTTTGACAGTCCCCAAATTTCTGAGCCGTTACGTCAAGTTGGCATGACTCTGGCAATCATACTTTTCAAGAATATGTTTGGAGATGTTCTCCAATGGTCCATTGAAGCTGTCATAATAACAACAAATACCCTTTTTAGCGCGATCTGCGAGATCTCGTAATTGTAGGCTGAAAAATGGAGCTTTGTTGTTTGATATATTCCTAGATATTTGTTATACATGCTCACAATTTTTAACTTTTTCTTCTCCAAAATACCATTCTCATTTCATGGAAGATTGCCACGTTTCTGTAACATACTATATTAGATTTCTCAGGTTAACTATCAGATTAGGCGCTTTAGACGTGTTGTATGTATATTCAGTTGTAGTCTGCTACCTACCACGCTGTCTGAAATAATGCTACATCGTCAGCGAAGAGCAGAATAAAAAAGTTCATACAATTCAGGATACAGCTGATTTTCCATGGCTACCATTACTGATGACATCCTTGGTTAGTTCATTAATGAACAGGAGAATGAGAACAGACAGCGTGAGCATACTTCACCTTGCTTAAGGCATGTGGGGCAGAAGAATATTTCAGATATTATCACACCTGCCCGAACACGAGTCTTGAAACAGCGACTTGCTTTCTATTTGCCCATGGCAATTTTTCATTTCAATCCATTGTTGCCAATGTTTTCCATAGTTCTCTCTATGGGAACCGTATCAAATGCTTTACGGAATCAATGTAAAGCAACATGACAGTTTCACGTTGTTTGCAGCTGTTTCGGAATAAGGGCCATGAGCGTAAAAACATGATAGGAGGTACTATATTTGCTCTAAATCCACAGCTTGTTCTTCACCGTTTATTTTTGGTATCATCGATCCCCAAGTTTAGTATTGTTTTGTTTAACACAAAGCTTACATTTTGCTACATACATTCAGCAGTGAGAATTCCCCTTGTTGTTTGTCAGGCACGTTCCATATCCCCTTTCTTAAATACTGGGTGTAAGCTTGACATACGGTCATGTCATCTGGATTTACAGGCCTTTGTCATATATGTGATGAAATTTATATCAAGAAAGGTACAATAATCGTCACCACTGTATTTATAATATTACTCGAGCATACCATCCGGCCAGTCGCGTTTTGCCGCTTTAATGCTTTGATTGACCTTTTTATTTCATTATCAGATATTCTCTCGTTTAGAGAGTCAATATTTATATCAAAGTCAGCGTCGGAGACACATTCACACAACGATCGCTTCCAACATTGCCCCAGGAGCATCTCTTCATTTGCAAACTCTTGTATATACATTATTAAAGTGGTTATAACCAATCTTCTAATGGAATGCATTGGTTGGGTAGATCTTAGGTTTGATCTTAACGATCGAATGTTTACCCATGAATTTCTTTGGATTCTTTCAATTATCTTGTAAAGACATGATCATATTCTCCTTTATGGCTTTTTTTCTTTTGATATTGAACTCCTTATAGGCTGTTCTCTTCGCCACAATTGACTGCCCTGTCCGTATCATTATGGGATCTTGAACTCCTGTGTAATCTTTTCTTATAACAATTTTTGCTTTGTTTGCACCTAGGTCAAACCAGACCCTATTTTTCTCGGTTCCAAGGAATATGGTTTGCTTATACTTGCCCCAGAATATCTGAAACACGCATTATAGTCTGACAAGGCAAGGTTTACATCAGACTCAAGTTAAAAAATGTTGCTTCGTTCAACAGACCTTGGACATACTCGGTTTGCATCAAAGCGGATAGTAGCATGTTTTGATCCTCCCCCTTTATTTACTTCGAAATAGTAGTCCGATTTAACTTCTTGCTCTTTCTACATACAATCCATTACTGTCAATCGTTAAAAGCTAAAATCACCCACTGCTGTTTAGATTCAACTTTATAAACCATGTTTTAAAGTCGGCACATCGGAAAGGAACCCCCGTGGAAATAGGAAGTAATCTTGAACACTACTGACGGTTGGGAGAAAATATAGTTAAAATCGCCTGAAAAATTTTAATACTCCCCCCGCCGGCAAAAAAAAGCCATTTTACAATAGACAATAAACCAAACATTTCACACACAGTGAATCAAATAACGACAATAGAGTTTCTAGTAGCATCCTCTTGATTCCCTAGTGCTACTTTCATCCGAATCTGTGTGAACAGTGGAAGTCAACTTGGTCACCACTTCACACATTTCGTCCACAGGGTCAGAAACTTACTGGCATTAACAGAGCCAGTCTTGATAAAGGGTCGCCAAATACAATCTGTGGCAAATCACCCATTTACCCTAATTAGTTCAAGGGCAGTCTTCCAGCATAGAAACTCCTTTGATATATATTGTGTTTCAGCATATTATACAGAATTTTCGGGGTGGCAAGGTAAACTTAAACAACTAACAATCAGTGTTTGTAACCTAATAATTTATGAGTCTGCTTCAGGAGCATCATCATTTGTCATATTCGATATGCAGTCTTTCAACTTATTAACAAGTTTGTCTCTCCACGAGACTGATAACACCACCGGTCAGACGACCATGGACACTGTCTCTGCAAACCTTTACCCAGCGGAATAAATATCTTATGGAGTAGGGAAACTGATTCTGGTTAAAGTTGCGATTGAAGGTTTCCACTTAAAGAACATATCTTAGCTATTTACACCCCCCCCCAAAAAAAGACCAAATCCAACACTTGAGTGATACTCCTAAATTCCTTCAATTATGTAAAGACCGCACAAAAGAAAGTAAGATTTTTAGCATCAACATGTTTTGATCTGTCTAACGGTCTATTTTTGATCGAGTGACTGGTTCAAACGTTAGAAACATGAACTTTATTATTGTTTAATTGGGCTATTGGCCTGACCTTCATTTGCCACATTCATCAGCGTCTCAGTTGTGGATCTGATACAGTGCCATATCACGGGGGTGGCGTTTTGCTGCTTGGAAGGAAGAAGTTTGTCCACTGCTAGACTGGCTTCTGGTCAACACTGGTGACGGCCTCTGACTATCTGAACCGTTTTAGGTTGGGGTTGTCGTGAACCATAGTTCTTGCCTTTACCCTCCCCTTCCAACCCACCAACCTCACATTTTTCGATGGCGTGGCTTGATGTGGGGGGTACCTGTTAGGGGTGAACCTCTCCCAAAACCTCGAGGGAACGCGCCAGGAACTGGTGACAGGAAGGTGATGAAGTGGTTAGGGTCAAGTTGGGCACCTTCTCTGGAGTTGAGGGTTTGAGGTGTTCAGGCAGTCTGTACTAAGGCTGAAACACCAGCCTGAAGCTGCAGGCGTTCGACATGGTGTATGATCTGGTTGACCACCATGATGCAGAGAGAGAGAGGGGGAGAGGGGAGTGAGAGAGAGAGATAGAGGAGAGAGAGGGAGAGGAGAAGAGGGAGAGAGAGAGTGAGGACTGGATGGAGGGGAGACAGGACTGACAGGAGACAGACAGACATAGATACACAGAGGAAGAGAGAACGGACGGTAGACGGACCGAGAGAGAAGAGAAACGAGATATATTGAAATGAGATCAGAAAATGGGGGCAACACTCGCGCACACACGCACGCACGCACGGCACGCCCACACAAACCACACACACACACACACACACACACACACACACACACAAAACACACACCAACACACACACACCACAACACACACACTCACACACCAAACCACTCTCACCACACACACACACACACAACTCAAAGAGAGAGAGAGAGTGAGAGGAGGATGTGTGAGAGAGAGAGACTGTGAGTAGAGAGAGAGGAGAGGGTGAGAGACGAGGAGGAAGAGAGATTGAGAGAGAGAGAGAGAGCGGAGAAACGAAACCAATTGTTGTTTATTGAGGGAATGGAATGAGCACAATAGTCAGTGGCTTTTGGGTATTTCTCCATCAATACCCTCAAACTAAGGAGAACATATGAAACAAAAAACATGGACACGAAATTGCATATCAACACGACAACAATGCAAAAACATAACAAGAGCAAAGAGAATGTAGTAGGGTGGGATGAGCATGGAAGGGAATTGAAAAACGACCGATGGAGAGGGAGAGAGAGAGGGTGAGAGGAGACGTAGAGAGAGAGAGAGAGAGATGTAGAGTAGAGAGAGGAGAGAGAGGGAGAGAGAGAGAGACAGAGAGAGACTCAGAGACAGAGGACAGAGAGACAGGAGAGACAGAGCGAGGACAGAGAGAGACAGGACAGACAGGAAGACAGACTAGACAGGACAGAGCAAGAGTGAGGGAGACGAAAGAGAGAAAGAGACAGACAGACAGGACAGAGTCTGAGAGACAGATAAAGGGGTGGGGTGGGGGGAGTAAAGAATAGTGTGAAGTGACAAAGCCTCTGAGACTGTACTGAGACAGAGAGAGTGAAAGGACACAGACAGGGGGTGGGAGGAGTTGGGGCAGGGAAGGGAAGAAAACAGTATGAGATGTGAGAGAGAGAGGTCGGAGAGAGACGAGAGAGAGGAGAGACGAGAGAGAGAGGAGGAAGTAGAGAGAGGAGATGAGAGATGAGAGGAGAGACGTGAGAGAGAGATGAGGAGAGAGAGGGCAATTCGCAGTTCTTTCAACCTAAAGTATTTCCCAAAGTCTGGCTCCCTTTCCAAAATAAAAAAAAAATAAAAAATATAAAAATAGGAAACACTTGTTCACACGACCAATGTGTATGGACAACTGTTTTCTGTGTCGAAACAAACTGTCTTCGTACATCGAAAGAGACAGCGACAAGAAGCAGCGACTGAGACGAGAGAGGGGGGGGGGAGCATGGAGAGAGAGACTGAGACAGGACAGACAGACTGACAGGACAGAGAGAGAGAGAAGAGGAGTGAGAGAGTGTGAGAGAGAGAGAGAGAGAGAGAGAAGAGAAGAGAAAGAGAAGAGGAAGGGATGGGAAGCCTACCAAACATTGAGATACCACAAAGGTTAAATGTAATGTTAAGAAGGGTCGTATAAAAAGTCAATAATCATGCCATTAAGAAGAGAGAGATCAGAATATCAGAATTGTAATCCTGTAGTATGTAATAACATTGTCTACATTATCAATCATTACACAATCAAAATGATGATGTCATGTCCCACTGAAGGCACATTTGTTTTAAGCAACATCGCAGTGAACAGCCAGGATCATTGACTGAAAGGCCAACAGACAGATAAGCGGGATAAAGAACAGGTGATATCAGGACAAAATGGGAGGCGAAAAAATCAGGAATAAAAAAGAGACGGGAATTAAGAGGATACGGAAAGAGAGGAGAGAGGAGAGAGAGAGAGAAGAGAGAGGAGGAGAGAGACGTGAGAGAGAGAGAGGAGTAGAGAGAGAGTGACAGAGAGAGAGAGAGAAAGAGAGAGAGCGAGTGAGAGAGAGAGAAGAGTGTGTGTGTGTGTGTGTTGTGTGTGTGTGTGTGTGTGTGTGTGTGTGTGTGTGTGTGTGTGTGTGTGTGTGTGTTTGTGTGTGCGTGGTGCGCGTGCGGACACGCGCGGCGTGCGTGCATATAGAGAGAGGAGAGAGAGAGAACGAGAGAGCGAGAGAGAGAGAGAGAGATGAGATCCGAAGAGGAGAGAGAGAGAGAGAGCGAAGGTTGAACATGCGGATGGATTAGAGACGACACGATTATGCGAAAAAGGGGAGGGGGAGGACCGGGGTGGGGAAGCTGGGTGAAGGAAATGAAGAAGGAATTCACACTGGATGAGATAACCGACTTAGGGAACTGTGTGTTCTAATTTAGTTTTAATAAATGCGTGATGTATTCCCTTGAATAGTTGTGAATGGTATTACGCCGATTGTGTTTTTTTATACATATAGCATTAACATACAACTACTGAGTAAGTCAGACTAGTTTAAAAAAAGATCACGTTCTAGGACGTGGTGGTGCATATCGGTAGACGACATGGCTCTTTGTTGAAACATATTGGAAAGGGGGGTGGGGGGCTCTTCCCGATAATATTTTGAATATAAAGACAGCTTGTTTATTTTTTGTAGTTCTTTCGGAGGTAAATGGTTCAATACTTTATGGTCAGCAGCTAACACACGGACTTTAGAAGAACCAATTGTAAGGCTCGTTCTATGTAGACTTGTCAATGGTGTCGTAATCATTATCGCGTGCTGAATTCCAACAGTTGCTAAAATATGATTACGTAAGATTCTAGGTAAAACTGAAGAATATTTTTTCGAACTAAAGCAGATTTCAAGAATTTTTTTTTCATTCCTTTGAAAGTGATATTTCTTTTCAGAAATAGTTGATACCTTGTATAGATCCGCTTCAAGAAGAATTGTTGCCAATCATAGTTTCATGGACTCTTATAGCTCGTATTTTCACCTACTGTTTTGTCTTTTTAGGTAAAGGAGGAAATGAATTATCAGGGACGATTTTGACGCTTTTGTTGGGTTGGTTGCTGCATGTTTTTCGTTTTCTGTGGATGTAATCAGATATTATTGTGTTCAGTACCAGCCAACTAACTGGTTTGAGACATCGACGGCATTGTTTGCTATGGGAGGTGTGAAGTCTTGAGTGAGAGAGTGAGAGAGAGAGAGAGGAGATGGAGACGCGACCGAGAGAAGCGGTGAGAGGAGAGAGAGAGAGAGGGGGGGGGGGGGGTCGGTGGAGGAGGAAAAGGGAGATAGAAGGGATTGTAGAAGCATGCAGACCCAGAGAATCTACATCAAACGTTCTCAAAAAGTTTTTTTTTTTTTTTGTATATAGACATGTCCACCTTTGAGCTAAGGCGATGAGGGAGGGGGGGGGGGGGGGGGGGTGGGTGTAGATTGGGAGGCGATTCAGGAGCCAAGTGTCTATAGTTCCTGACATCCGAGAGGAATATGTCGTGTGAGTGGACTCCGCTGTTTATGTACCTAAATCTGAAGTCGGCATTTAAAATAATAAAAATAAAAAAATGTTAATTTCTGCCCCACACCGATTGCCGTTATCTGGGTTCATAATTTTTTTACATATAATAATAATTCTCTTTGTGTCCGTTTTAACGCTAGGTGTGAAACTGCCATTTTTTGACTTCTCTGTGATTTGAGGCTTACAGGATGAGTTATTGAGCCAACAGTCTGCCGTGTTTCTTCTGACCTCAACCTTTCAGTCCCGATTGTTTTCTATCTTTTACTGGGATAGCCGCATCACATTTTGTACGACTTAACCGTCTGATTTTTGTGTGTCTGGAGGGGTAAATATTGACTTTTTTACCCCTGCCCCCCCCCCCCACCCCCACCCCACCCCCCCCACCCACCCCCCCCACCCCCCCCCCCTCCCCCCCCCCCCCCCCCCCCCACCCCCCACCCCCCCCCCCCCCCCCCCCCCCCCCCACTCCCCCCCCCGCCCTCCCCGCCTTCAATATTTGATATTGGTAAGGTGTTTTTATGTATTAGTTTTGTTTATTTGTTTGTTTCCCCCCAATTTGCAATGGGATCTGATAGGATGTGTGGGTTTTTTGTGTTTTGTTTTTGGTGTCTGGGTCGTTTTTTTTACACATTAACTGTTAACAATAAAAAGCGTATGGGAGAGTGTCCTCATAAATCCAGGGATTTATTTTCTACAGAAAACCTGAACGACCACATCGGGAAAGGAATGCAACGTCTGTTGTGTTTTTTTTTACTGACTTTCTTCCATTTTGTTTCTTCTTTTATACATTTGTGAAGCTTCCTTTCTCCCCATTTTTAATTAAATAATTCTGCCTTTAATATGGATTTTTGTTGTATTGTTTTTTTGTAGTTGTTTATTCTTTGCACCTGTTATTTGTTTTGCATTAACGTTACGTTCGATGCTCTCTTATTTCTGATTTTCCTTATGATCTCCTTTGCTCGGTTTGTCTTTTGGGTGTACTGCGAAGATGATATGTCTCTCCAAGCGTTTCCCTGGGACCTTGACAAAAATTCGACCGATTGTTTTTCTTCTTCTCGATCACTTCTAAAAATGTCCATTCTTTGTTCTGTTTGGGGATTGGTGACGCCACTCCATTGTGCCGGTGGAATAAAGCCAGGGCAGTCCGGACCAGTTTGACCCATAGTCTGTTTCTCTGTGTCTCCATCCTCTCCTTCAGTCTTGCGGTCTGTCTTGGTCTAGCCTGTTGTCTGTCTGTCCCGTCTGTCTGCTTCACGCTTCTCTCTCGGAGTGTGTGTGTGCGTGCCGTAGTGGGCAGTGCGTGTGTGAGTGCGCGCGCCGCGTGTATGTATGTGTGTAACATTCACCAATCTCTCTCTCTCTCTCTCTCTCTCTCTCTCTCTTCTCTCTCTCCTCTCTCTCTCTCTCTCTCGCCCCCCTTTCTCTCCCTCCCTCTCTCTCTCCTCTGTCTCTCTATCTGTCTCTCTCTCTGTTTGAAGCGTCCATTCTCTGTTACGCCATCCCTGTTTCTGTCTGTCTGTTCTGTCCATATCTGTCTCCTGTCGGTCCTTGGCAGTCTGTCTGTCTCATATCAATTATAATTTCAAGTATTAAACCATGATCTGTTCAATATTTTTTTGTGTTTACTTGTCGGCATTATAGACATTGAATGTTTTCATGGACCATTGAGAGTCTGAATTTCAGGTCGAAGTCACACACACACACTTACGCGCGCGCGCGCGCGCGCACGACAACACGCACGCCACGCACGCTCGCACGCACGCTCGTCACGCACGCACACACACACATTACGCACACACACACACACACTCATTCAATACGATCGATACACCACCCTCCTCTCCCCCTCACCACAACAAACCCACCAACCCCTTTTTACCTCCCCCCCAACCCACCCTACCTCACCTCCTACTCCTCCTTTTTTTCTCTTTCCACTGTTAAAAAAAAAAAAAAAATAATATAAAAAAAAGACAAGAATGAACCAGAAACAACCCATCATGGCATTTATCTGCCGTCTCTATCTGTCTGGCGGTTTCTGAATTATTCATGCGCGCAGAGAAGTTTTCAGCACTACATTTTGTTTTATGGGACCCTCTACATTTCATTGTCGGAATAACACACAGTTCTCTTGCTAGCTGTTGTCCATTTGCTGAAACGAAAGCGAGTGTTCTGCAAGATTGTCTGCGAATATGTTGCAGCGCTTCATATTCCGGGAGGAGGGTTACTTTGTCTAAGAGATGATGGGGAGGGATAGATGCAAGGGGCGGGTTGGCAAGGGCGGGGTTGGTAGGGTGTGAGTGTGTGGGGGGGGGCGGGGGGGGAGGGGCGGGGCTGTCCATAGCCTCTATAGAGAAAGAGATGGTCCAGACTTACAACGTAAAACACGTGGAGAGGCTATAAGAAACAGCAACACTCCGACAAACAGCCAGGACACTGAGGTGAGTATAGAAAACAAACGATGATAATTATGAAGTTAGTGCCGTTCTTTGTTATTTTCGTCTGGGCCTCTTTTTTTCTCATTATTTCATCATTGTTAACTGTGGTGTTTTCTCTGGCTACTTATGTTCATCATTATCTTTGTTAGTCTTAGTATTCTTGTTATTAATTTTAATAATACTGTTGTAGTTATTGTGTTTGTTGGTGGTGTTGATATTCTTCTTCTTCTTCTTCTCTATTCTTCTTTTCTTCTTCTTCTTCTTCTTCTTCTAATTTGTTATATCATCATCATATTAGTAACATTATTGCCCCGAAGATGGAGTTTGGCTTGCCTAAATGGCGGGATTAAAAAAAAGGGTGCTTTTACACACAAAACTCCACTGCCTGGCTATTCAGGGGAAGTGTAGAGGGTAACAGCCTGCGTACGCAGGAAGAAAGAAAAAGATAAATGTACATTTTCCATCCTTTATTGTATTTCTATTATTACGCACGCTCACACGCACGCACGGATACAGATGTGCCCGCCGCATTGAGTGCACGCGCGCGCACACACCCCACACAGATCACACACACACCACACACACACACACACACACAACACACACACACACACACCACACACACACACGCTGCCACACACACACTCACTCACTCACAACCCTCACACACACACTTCACATGCACAAAACACGCAGCACGCGCGCACGCATACCAACAACATCCATACAAAAATTACACACACGCACGCGCGCACGCACGATCGAAACGCACGTAAGCTTGCATACGGCGTGCGCGCATTCTCACTCACATATAGCCACGCACGCACAACGGAACACGGGACACACACACACACATCACACACACACACCACACACACACACACACACACTCACACACCACTATCTCTCTCTCTCTCCGCTCGCACATCACTGCACACTTTCACACACACACACACACGCACGCACGCATCGCACGCACGCTCGCACGCACGCACGCCACGCACGCCCGCCACGCCACGCACGCACACAACCCCAACACACACTCACACACCACACAACAGCACACATCTGAAGCAGTTTGTGAACGGCAAAGCAGATGGCAAGGTCTATATCAGAGGTAAGGGTGAAAGGCCCTAGTCTAACAGCTCTAGGGATAGCTGTCATCGTCGAGGTTCAAAGTGTCTGATGCACGCGTGTTAGGACAGGCGGAATCCCCCCCCCCCACCTCTTCCCCCGAAGTATCCTTCCTGTTTCAGATTCATGTATTCAATTTGTCGCTGGATGGAAATGCGAGGGATCTAAAACCGTAACATTCTGGCCCCCCGAGTTAAAAGCCAACGCGTGCGATGAGTAAAAAACTCCAACTACACGTATGTTTGCAACTAACATCCGGGCCAATTCTGCAGGACAACGCTCTAATCATCGGTACTAGAGGGCCCCATTCATTTTAGCGCCTTCAACTACAGTTTCCAAGGCGAGATCTTCATCCATATGATGGGTCTGTTGTGGTGCGTTTGACGTTAGCGTTAAAAACAGTTTCCTCCCTCAACTCGATTCCGTAAACGACTATTCCAGGGCAACAGATGGGGGGAGGGGATGAGAATCCCGATCAATTTCTTCACACCAATCACTGACGTTGTTCTTCATGGTGTGTTGGAAAAACAAAAATTAATGGCGGTGGGTATTAGAAACGGCGCGTGATTTTGTTTGTTGTTTGCCTTGTTAACCTCCAGCTCGGGAATGATGATATTTAAGGATATAATAATGATCGTTTTGTATGATGGATAATGACGTGAGAATATGCTAATGGTGATGAAATTAATGATCAGCTGTGATTGATGACGATGATGCTGATGATGAAGATGATATGATGATGATGATGATGATGATGATGTATGATGATGATCAGACATGGACATAATGATGCCGGTGATGAGGTGATTATGATAAAATTGATGGATGATGGTATGACATTAAATTGACTTCGGTGTGTAGGGTTATAGCGGTATATAATTATATGGACATCATGTTGTGATATGCTAATTACTGTTGACCGATGAGGATAAAGGACTATCATGATGAAATTCATCATAGTTTGATAGTTATGATGGTTATATACTGGAGGCAGGACAGTGGAAGCAAGGCTTTGTTTGGTTTTGTTGATTTGTGTCTAAGGCATCTACATTGTCTGCGCGCACGGCAACTAACAATAAATACACTACACAGGCGCTCGCGCACTGGCACGACGCACGCACACACACCCCACACACACACACACACACACAACACACACACACACACGCACCGCACGCACGCACGCACGCAACCACGCACGCAGACACGCCGCACGCACGCGCGCGCGCGCGCGCGCGCGCACGCACGCAGCAAACCCCCCCGCACGCACGCACGCACGCACGCACACACACACACACACAGCACACACACACAGCACAACACACACACACCACACACACCACACACACAACAGCAACACACCACACACACAAACCAACACCCCCAAAAAACCACACACAACACACTACACACCCAAACACACACAAAGTGAAGAATTTTAATCATTTCAAAAAAGGTTGTCAGCCTGCTTATTAGTATTCTGGCACGGACTTATCTGCGCAAAGAGAGAGAGAGAAGAGGTAGAGAGAGAGAGAGAGGAGAGAGAGAGAGGAGAACGATAGTGACGAGGAGAGAGAGTGGAGAGAATGAGAGCGAGAGAGAAGAGAGGAGTGATGATGAGTGAGAGAGTGATAGCGGACGAGAGAGAGAGCGCGAGTGAGGGAGAGAGAGAGAAGGAAGTGTTCTTGTCCTGGACCATCGTGATGGTTCACTGACGTTTTCGATCGAGAATTATCTATTGTAGTAAAAAAAATGTATAATCTTGTTACCAGAATCGACCTTTCTCTGTCCAGATCAATTCACTCGATAGTATCTTAGCCGCTACTCCTGCAAATCTTGTCAGTCACACGTTAAGTCCACTAGCTACCCATGAGCAAAGAGTTGGATTCAGGCCTATGCGGCGCATCTCGCTACCGCTTTTGGCTGTCCTATCGCGATCCTAGCGGATTACTGTAACTTTCGGCATCACTGTCACAGTGTGCTACAAGAGATCGTTCAACTGGCCGGCGCCCTCTTGAAGTAACAACGTACACCAGCTTAGTTGTAGTCGGTTGTCCAGTGAGGGCGATCTCTGCCTGCTCGTAGCCCCTGGCCCCGTAAACGATACCGCCGTGTGTGTGTGATGTGTGCTTCAAACTTGACGGCTGGATACTGTCAGTTGCGAAGTGTGTGTCAGCTGGCAATCTTGAAGAGGAGCTCAAACAGGAGATAGTCAGTCAGCACAATAGATAGAGTCAGTTACTTCCAGCCGTACATCTGAAATCACTAGGCATGCACAACCATAGCGTAAATAAAGATATCTACCCCCCCCACCCACCTCCTCTTCCCCTCCCTCGCCCCCACAATCTATATCCTTGTCCTCTCCAACCGTCGTTTCCCTAGCTGTTTTTCTGACAGCTGTTTGAAATGTGCATCTGGGGGTTCAGGGGTGGGTGGGGAGAGGGGGGGGGGGGTTGATGCCATGATATATAGGCTCAGCCTCTTCAAGATACTATGCAGGCGGGCATGTAATATGCCCTATATAGTATAGTTTCTATTGAAGACTTTCTGTTCCCCTTCATTTCGCAGCATTCTTTCGTCGAGGCACTGCGGGTTCAATCTAAACAGTGTTTTAAAAGAACTCTCCCTGGAATGAAACAATTCGTGAGTAATGATCTACCCGTGATGCTGTTGAAGGTTTTTGCCTTATCTCTGTCTGTCTTCTTTCGTCGTTTATCTTGAATAGGCGTGCACCTTGGGGGGTTTTTGTTGAGACTTGAATCCGACGCTAACAACATCTTCTGCCAGACCTAAGCATTTGTGAAACGCGTTCTGTTTTTCTCTACTCCTATGTTCGGTTCGTCGTCTAGCTTTAACTTCCAGGGACACCAGACCTTTGTTGGGTATGTTTCTGTTCATAAACTTGCGATCGTCTTTTCTGTTTTGTTTCGTGTCTTTCTTTGTTTGTTTCTAAATTCGGTTTTTATTTAAGGTTTCGTTTTGTTTTGTTTTCTGTTTTTCCTCGGAATTTTGGTTCTTTATGTTACTCCATTCGTGTATTGATGCAACATTTCGCTTCATCCGATGCCCGTTCAAGAATGCAAATGGTTACCTTCAAGAGTTCCTTATTTCTTCGACTTTTTCATTTAACTACCCGCTCCTACCTTCCTTCTCCCCAATCCCTCTCTTCCTTTTATTCTTTCCGACACCTCTCTCTCTTCTCTCTCTCTCTCTCTCTCTTCTCTCTCTCTGTCTCTCTTGTCTGTCTACTTTCCTCGCTCTCTCTCTCCTCTCTCTCTCGCTCTCTCCTATTATCTCTCTCTCTCTCAAAATAGCAAAAGAGCAGTCGAAAACATTCAGCTTGCGACGATAATAAAATTGTTGAGAGGATCTGGGAGAGAGGAAATTGCCAGGTCTCCGTCAAATGGTGTCCAAGACTTGGCATATAAGAGAATTCAAGACTTCTCAAGTCTGTGATGAGTTCCCATTGAAATCCTTGTAAGGACAAGTCCGAACGGTTGATAGTATGGCTATAGCTCTACATACCTATCTTATCTATCTATCTATCTATCTATCGATCTATCTATCAACATACTATCGATCTATCTATCTATCTATCTATTTATCTATCGATCTATCTATCTATCTATCGATTCCATCCATCCATCATCTTCCATCCATCCATCCCTCCCATCCATCCGCACACCACACACACACACACACACACACTCACACACCCACAAACACACTCACACACACACACACACACACGGTGTGTGTGTGTGTGTGTGTGTGTGTGTGTGTGTGTGTGTGTGTGTGTGTGTGTGTGTGTGAGGCCTCTTCACCTTACTATATTGGATTGGACACTCACACACACACACACACACACACACACACACACACACACACACACACACACACACACACATAAGAATCCTGAAGTTGTTCTCGTCCTTCCACGACAACAGGAATGCACTGTCATTGTGAGGGTTCATCTTCGGACCCTTTCCAATAAGTGCTGGTTTGTCAAACAAGGGTGCGTGCTCGCTCCGACACTCTTCGCCATCTTCTTCTCTCTTGCTGCTGCGTTACGCCTTCCGACAGCCTGATGATGCATCTTCCTCCACACTTGGAGTGACGGATGCCTCTTCAAACCTGCACGCCTCGAGCAAAGATGAAGGTGCGAGAAAGTTCCTCATCGGGCGAGTGATCTTTGCAGATCGACGCCGCACTCATCCCACGCCAAGGAGGCGCTTACAAACGGCTTTCACCTAATTCGTTGGATGCTGCACCAAGGTTGGCTCATGGCATTCCATCGGCGATCACTACGTTTTGAATGTGGTCGAAAGACTTACTTACCTGGGATTCCACCATCTCAGCAACATCTCTTCTGGACGCGGGCTTGAACGTGCGGACGGCAAGGCAGCGACAGCATGGCCCGTCTAGCAAAGACAGTCTGGGACAAAACACCATGCTAACGATCAAACTCAAGTAAAAGTGATACCGAGCCTGGTGCTGAGCTCTCTCTTCTATCCGGAAGCGAAGCGTGCACCCGTACTCTCGACAAGAAACGCAGATGAAAGCCTTCCATCTGAGCTGCCTCAGAAGACTCCTGGCATCAATTGGCAAGGGACTGCGCTTCACTAGTAGGATGTCCTGATTTTTAGGAAAAAATGCTAGCATGTTCGCAGGACGCCTGCGCCGGGCTCGGCCACGTCAACCGCATGGATGCGGGTCGCATCCCAAAGGACATGCTGTACGGTGAGCTGGCTACAGGCTCAGACCACAGGACGGCCCCGCCCTACGCGGACAAGGATGTATGCAGCGCGACTTGAGGGCAGGCAGCCTCGGACCCAGCTAGACCTGGAGACAGCAGCCTTCCGGCCGGGTCAGCTGGGTCTTCCAACCATCAAAGCCGGCATCAAACAAGCAGCGCAGAGCAGAGAGAGCAGAGGAGAGAGGCATTAGTGGGAAGAACGGAGGGCGCACAGACGGCAAAGAATTTGCATCGGCCACCCACAGACACTCACGTCCGAGACTCAAGGTCGGGCCATCAGCCAAAACAGGACGCTGCAACTCCACAGTGACTGATCCACGGCCGGACACAAAAAAACACTATTCTCTCGAGACAGGACGGATCCAATAATCCGCGTGAACTAGCAATTGGATTGGTGTGTGTGTGTGTGTGTGTGTGTGTTGTGTGTGTGTGTGTGTGTGGTGAGTTGAGTGTTGCTGTGTGTGTGTGTGTGTGTGTTGTGTGTGTGTAGTTGTGTGTGTGTTTATGAGAGAGATCCAAGCCTGTGTGTGTGTGTGTGTGTGGTCGGGTTGTGTGCGTGTGTGTGTGTGTGTGTGAAATGTGTGGGTGTGTGTGTTGTCAGAGAGAGAGATGAGAGAGAGAGAAGAGAGTGAGAGAGAGGAGCAGAGACAGTGAGAGTGAGAGAGTGAGGACAGCCTCTTTATTTGTCTCCATTCAGCCACTCTTGTCTCCCTCCACCACTCTTTTTCCCGTTGCTTTATTGCATTCTAGCGACTTCTTACACGGTGGATCTGTCTTGTCTTATGCGTTCAGTTATCAAGTGGAATAGGCGAAGTGCCTTCTTTTTTAAAGATAATATCTAGATCGATTTTTGCGTTAGAACAGATGATCGCTTTGTTGTTGTTGTTGTTGCTATTGTCATTGCGCGGGCGGCGGCGGTGGTGGGTGGTGGTGGTGGTGGCGGTGATGGTGGAGGTGGTTTGCGTTTGAGAGAGAGAGAGAGAGGATGAGGAGTAGGAGCGAGAGAGAGTATGTGAAGAGAGAGATGAGAGAGAAGAGAGAGAGAGATGAGAACACTGAAATGTTTAATGTCATTAGCTATACAAGCCTTAGTGACATGGGGGTGGGGGCGGGGGGGGGGTGGGGGGGGGGGGGTACAGCACAAATATTCATATCGAAAACGAACGTAACAACATAAAAGACACTATCAATCAATTGAAATGCTTGAAATACAAGCAAATTAGGCCTGTATCTCGACCATCCAGGATTAATAATTATTATTCCACAGAAGTAAATATGGTAAATACGAATAACCAAAATTATTTTACTACATCTGTGGCATTCCTTTTTTCATTTGACTATTCGTAAGTTCTAGTTGATGATACCTTCTTGCGCGTATCTTCAATGCCTCTGCCAACGTATTCTGGGCAGTGTTTTCACTGAATTATCGTCTTGAGAGAGTGAGAGAGAGGAGAGTGAGACGATAGAGAGAGAGAGAGAGAGAGAGGAGAGAGAGAGGAGAGAGTGAGAGAGGAGTGATGTCATATGTGGAGGGAAAGTAGGCCGTGACAGGTGGGCTATGCATTTTGGTTAGGCAAAATGTATTACGCGACCTTTCACATAACAATTTAATGACGTGATCTGGTGTTGGGGTCTTGAGGACTTCATGCGTGTCCTGTTAATCGCCCTTTGGCCAAGTGCATCTATAGCTCACCCAGTGCTCGGGTCGCCAGCTTGCCCCCATTTCCGCTTCACCCGGTCCTGACAAGAGTCTCAGAAGTCAAACAAATTAAACCATTTCTAGTTGTTCTCTGATCTACTGTCTCTGTCTCTGTGTCTCTGTCTGTCTTTCTGTCTCTGTCTGTCTGTCTGTCTGTCTGTCTCTCTCTCTCGTCTCTCTCTCTCTATTCTCTCTCCTCTCATCTCTCTCTTATACGGTTAACGACAGTGGAATAGATATGTTGGAAGAACGTGATCGATGGAGAAATCACTGTGTGTGGATGATTGTCGATTGATTATTATGCGGTAATATGAAGCAAGGACTTCTGATGTTTTCCCTGTGATTCTACATGAGTGTGGATCCACATGAACTACGCGAAGGATGTGGACAACAAAATGTGGAGGTTGTTCTGTGGGATACTGTACTGAATTCATTATGGATGAAACTATTACACATGTGCACTGTGTTTGGTTTATATTTATTTGCAATGGTGATTTGTATTGGTGACCTTGAGGCCGTGTAACGGGTATTTCGGACTCGCTGAAGTGGTGTCAATGACTACCAATTCTTTCATCTGGAAACGTGTTTATTTCTTGAATGACGTTTTACTTTAAAGAGTTCTCGACAGAATCGAATTGATCATTTACCTTTTCTATTGTCCATTCGAGGCCAAACAGCAAAAAAAAAAATGTATTTAAAGCAGACCAAATTGTAGGAATGGGGCAATTTATTAACAAATTATTGTTGGAAAGAATAAATATGCGGAATGTTTGACTGTCTATGAAGCTATATCGCGTACAGCCGAAAATTGACATGGCAGAAGCGTTATATGTGAATAAAGCACTTGACTGTTTAATCATACAGTATGGTGCGGAAATAGGGGCTTTCGAAAAAAACAACAGAAATAGAATAAAAAAGTACATTTGTTTTACACTGAACGCTTCTCAACGTCCGATAATCAACGCCAGATGATCTGTTTATGGTGAACTAGGCAGAAATCCTATTTACCTCATACATAAATGAAATGTTAATCATTATATGGCTGAAACTGAGCAGAATGAATGATGATTAGACTTGCCTTTTAAGGATACAAAATGTTATTTAATTTAGATTACAAGGTAAAAAGACTTGGGTTTACGATATGAGTGGCGATGCTCATTGTTTTGCCATATGATAGAGTCTTATGATTTTTGTTTGTGTGGGATATACCAGGGTGCCCTAAAATATATCAGGTTTTTAACTTCTGTTTGGCAAAGTATTATTGACTGTAGTGCCAGGACTGGCATGATCACATATATGCTAGTGACAGAATTTGCACAGTACAGGTGTTTAAAGCTACTCATTTGAGTCAACCGTTATATTGGCTGAAAGTGAAAAGATTCTGTAAAAAGTGATTGACCAAATGTCGAATTGGTGTGTCTAGTATTGCATGTCATTGCTTATGTTACAGTGTCAGAATGAAAATATGCGTATTGCAGTCTTGCAACTTGGAAAAGAAGATGAATTTACATTTTTTTTACCACCCTATTGTGCTGCCCTGCCCTGATGGATCTTAGAGAAAATGTATACAACCGAAAAACTGCAAGGTTCCATGCATTTTCAGGTTAACTTTGCTTTTGTCGTCAAGGATGAGACTACAATGAACATTTAGCAATGCTATATTTATTGGCGCTAAATAGGTGTAAAATAGTTACTCTTAGATTGTTCGCTTTCGGTGCAAACAATGAAAACCTTTTTTTTGTTTACAAACGGTTTAGTTTGTATATGTCACTGGGCTTTTCTATCGCTTAGTTGTGTGGAAAAATCCCCCATCATTTAAGGGGTCTAGGCCTTTATCTAAATACAATTTTTTGAGTCTTTTGAGTCTTTTTGTCTCTCTCTCCCCTCCCCCCTCCCTCTCTCTCTCTTCTCTCTCTCTATCTTCTCTCTCTCTTCTCTCTCTCTCTACTCTCTCTCTCAGAACAAACCAAAGCACAATGCAGGGTAAAATCGGATTTTGAGTTGTACACGCACGGCAGGAGATACTGTAGGGGGAAAGCTTGACAACGAAGATCTTTAGAGCAGGAGATCCCCCCCCCACCCCACCCAACACCCCCCCCCCCCCCCCCCCCCCACTCCTTCTCATCCCTTACCCCACCATCCATCCTCTTAAACAATGAAAAAGGGGGAATAAGGAGGGTGTTGGGTGGGGGGGAGGCTCTTATACTACAACCTGCACACATATATGCAGAGGGAAGAGGTATGGGAAAACATGTAAAGAGTATCATTGGAACTGTAAACAATACTGGCAGTGTGATCATAAGTAAAAATAATGTTGGTATTCATATATTAAAATGGTGGGAAAAGATAATGAGAAATGAACATTAGAAACGGTTAGCATGTCTAAACACACACACACACACAACACACACACCAACACACACACACACACACACACACACACACACACACACACACACACACTCAACAAAGTGGAGGAGGTTGGGGGGGGGCGTCATTAACAGATTTAATTGATAAAGTAAACAGCCACTGTTGGTGATGTTCTTAACGATTCTAATTGTGATTAGTGTAAATAATGTTGAGATATCAATATAATGATATTGGTTGGAAAGAAATGGAAATGTCAATAAGAATATAAAGTTAACATGCCTTGTAATATAAGGGGGCGGGGGGGGGGGGGGGCTGTATTTCCTGAATCTACATCAACATACAGGAAATGAGGGAAGAGGGGAATGGAAAATCATGTAGAAGGATAATATTTGATTTGTAGAAAATGAGATGGATGAAAAAAAAAGGGAAGGACTGGTATCTGAACAACGAATAGAGACTGTAAATGTACAGAGTGTGGGAGGGGGGGGAAAGGGAGACAGCTGTAAGTTACATAATTTGGGGTAATTGGTCGGAGGTATTGTAGTGTGAGTGTATGTTGATGGTGGATATGGGTGAGATGATGTTTGTGGTGGTCGATAGGGTGCATGCTATTTTGTGTGTTTGATGTCACGAGGGTGGAGTGGAAGAAGGGGGGGAGGGGTTTTTACAATTTAAGGCGAGAGGAAAAGTAGGGGGAGGGGTCATAATAACTGCACCTTCACTAATGCTAGGAAAGTTGGAGCAGGGAAGGGAAGTTCTTGTGGACGGGGTTAGTGCATCAGTTGAAAGATAAACCAGGTGTAGGGAAAAGGGAGGATAGGTCTGTGAGTTAAAGAGTTGTTTCATATGGAAAAGGTAATGTAATGTAATGTAATGTATGTTAATGTTAATGTAAAAAGATATTTTAGAGCGCTTTACCTCGCAAGAGCCCAAAGCGCATATTACAGAAAAAAACATGATTAAAATTCTAATTCTAATTCAAAGCTGCGCGCGGCGCGCGCACACCACACACACACACACACACACACACAACACACACACACACACACACACACATACCCGGGGAAATAAAAAACAAATCAAAACAAAAAAACCCTTCTCACACGCAGGAAGGAAACGGAGCGCATTCAACACAGCAAACACGCGCACAGTGGTAAGGGGATACGTTAATCAGTTCGAGAGAAAAGGTGTGTCTTTAGGGGTGGTTTTAAAGTCTCTAAAAGAGTCCGTGTTACGCAAAGAAGAGGGAGGGGGACTATTCCACAGAGCAGGTGCCTGGTAAGAGAAAGATCGTTGGCCTGAAGTTTTCAGGCAGAGCGGAGGGATAAACGAGGCAGCGAGAATCAGTGGATCCAGCGTTAAGTGCGAGGACGGAAACATGGGATGGATGTATCAGAGAGGTAGGTGGGAGCCAGATTATTCAGTGATTTGAAATCCAGGATGGAGAACTTTAAAAGTAATTGCAAGTCTGAATTGGAGCAGTGTTAGGAAGACAGAACTGGTGATATGTGATCCGATCTAGAGGAGCGGGAGATCAGACGGGCGGCATTGTTCTGAACTTTTGAAGTTTAGAGATGAGCGTTAAGGGTCAACCGGCAAGGAAGGGAGTTACACTACTTGGAGCCGAGGACGGGACCTAAAGCACAGATTAGAGTCTTTCAGAGCCTTTGAGGTAAGGAAGCGGCGAACGGAGCTGAATTTACGAAGTTCAAGGTAGCTGGACTTGCACCCATTAAGATTTGTTGTTGAAAAGAGAGAGTTCGGTCGTATGTATCGCCGAGGGTTACGATAACAGACACTGTATAGAATTTATTTCGTTTCCTATCAACATTATTGAACTAGGGAGAGAATGAGTTCTAAAAGTGTGTTTGAAGCAATGATGATTAGTTCGGTTTTGTTCTGCGTTAAGTTGTCTGTTTGTTATTGTGCATCCATGATTTAACTTCGATATATGCATGTTTGAGATGAGGAGATTATTTCTTGAAGTGACTGATATGGGCAGAGATTTTACAGCTGGTTGTCATATGAAATAAGCTTTGGTGAAGGAGAGAGTGTTGGCTCTGATAATGCGAGAGATGGCTGGTGTACAGCACAAACAAAACGGTCCAGGACCAGATCTGAGGAACACCAAACTGAAGTGCTCTTGGCTGGAGACTTATCACCTTTCATGAAACAGTTTGAGTGCGATTCAGAGAGATTGAAGAGAACCAGGATAAGGGTCGAACCAGAAAGACAAAAATAAGTGTTGTAGTCTTAAGAGTAGAGTGGAGTGTTCTATTGTATAAAAATGCAAGCAGACAAAATCTAAGAGAGAGCGAAGAGAAATCTTTGTTTTCCAGAACAGCTGTGACGAGATCGTTGGCGATCTTGAGAAGCGCTGTCTCCGGTGCTATGGCCAGCCCGGTAGGCTGACTGGTTTGAGTTTACAAGAGTTTGTTTTCAGTGAGATGTTCTGACAGTTGGGCGAGAACAACTTTTTTCAATCAGTTTTGGAAAGAAATGGGAGATTAGAGACAGGTCTGTAGTTCTTGATATTTTTCAGGTTCTAAGATTTGTTTTCTTCTTCAGGATGATGGTCTGGACAACTGCAGATTTGAACAGAGGGGGGGAAAAAAACTGATTGCAATTGTCATTGATAATGGTTGTAATGTTTGGGGAGATCGTCAATGACAGCAGGGTAAGAAGGTTGAGGGAGAGGGTCATCTAGTGCACTATGATTTGACAGTGACTTGCTTCTAGATTTTCCGGGCCTCTTCTACGACACAGAGTGGACCCTGCAATTCAGTCCAATGAGTGCCGGTGAAGGTATAGGATGAGGAATGCAGGGGGAGAAGGAAAACAGCATGAGAGTCCAGATTATGGCGGAATAGTGGCTTTTACTATAGAAGAAATCAGAGAAAACGCTGGGGAGTTCTGTCGCAGGGATTGAGGAGGGCATGAGGTGTGGGACATTGATTGCAACGTAGAGTATTGGTTACTGTAAACAGTTGTCTGGGATGTTCTACAGGCTAGGATTTTGGCAACTGGAAAAACAGCATTTGGCACTGTCCAGAATGTTAGTAACTAGCTTATTGGCGTACGGAAAAATGTTTTATGAACTTGTTAGTCCAGATTTGAGCCAGCAAAAACGCTCTGCCTGGCGCCGTTCTCGATTAGCCTGCAGCAAACTGAGGTCCGGAACAGAGGTGAACCAGGTGAGGATGCCGGATGGAGATCTGGCGGCGGGTGGCTGGGGCGTGATGATTAGAAGACGGGGACAGAAGCAGGTGGAGCTGGTACAGCTGGACAGGTGTGAAGAGGCCTCCAGTCTGGGCCCGAAGATCTGACTGGAAGCGTGACGGTGTTGAAGCGGCGATCTTCCTGGCCTCCACGTACACAGGAAGATGTGAAGACGTGAGAGCGGTACTGGGCCACCAATACAGTAGTGGTCGGAAAAGTCAGAGTGAAATCTGGGGCTGGGGAATCAGTCGTTTTGTCGTCACGCCGGCAGTTGACAAGGTCAAGGGTGTGGCCTTTTGGTGAGTCGGAATATAGGGGGATGACAGCCTGGTGCAGACAAAATCGTCCGCAGACCGGCGAGCGAAGCGATAGGGATGTCAGTGGGTACGTTGACGTGAACATTGAAGTCACCTACGTAGTCAGGACAGCCACTGATTGTTATTTGCAGTGTTTCCTGGAAGGACGGGAACTCTTCAACAATGAAAAGAGCATCTGACAGTTTGTTCTTTTGGTTGGGGGCGAGGACGGTAAGATGCAGAGAGAAAGAAAGCTGACAGACCTGTGCTGGTAGGGTGTGGTGGTTGGAGCACTGAGTGTCACGCACGCACGACGAAAGGCGATGGCCGGCCGCGCGGTGTGGATCGAGGACAGGCAGTTAGTTCTATAGCCAGGAGGAGCAAGGTCAACACATTTAGCCTCCGTCCCCAGTTGGAGTAACCAAGATCCGTGACTTGACACAAATATGTCATCACTGTTTTCTAATAATAAAGTGGTTGATCGCGGACGTTTTCGAAGAGCAACCGACGGAACGCAGGTTGGCAGTGCAATTTTAAAGTTGAAGTCGGACTGAGACCGACTAGGCAAGCAAAAGTGGCACTGGAATTAGAGTTGCAAAGTTTCCACTGCATTGGCCTTTGACCTGGATGGTGTGAAGAGGGGACGACAAGCGTGGATGATGACAGGTATCTTCCTCTGTTTCCTTCTGCCACCTCGACGGCCTAGCCAACGAGGAAGACCGACGCCAACACGCAGACGCCGCAGTGTTGAGGTTAGGGCGGGTTTTTAGGTCGAAGGTCGAACCGCCAGCAACTCATCACGGGTGTAGGTGGAGGGGGCAGACAGGGGGAGGAGGAGGGAGGGGAGGAGAGTGTCGACACACAAGCGCTTGGCAGTGTGTGTGAGCCGAAACACAGGACAGGGAGGGGGAGGAAGGAGCACGTGCAAAGCTGGTGGTGGAAATATGGCTACGATTGGGGAAAGAGCACAAAATGGAGAGAGAGTGTGGTGGGGAGTGGTAAAAGGAAGGTAGCTGTAACTTATATATGAGTCGATGTGTGAGAGGTATGGTAGATTGAGTGTGTGTGTATGTTTGTGTGTGTGTTGGTGGAGGACATGGCCGCCTGGTGATGCGGTGGTGGATATGTTTGCTGGCTTGCGGATGCTGATGATCATGGGAGGGGGGGGGGGGGGGGGGGAGGGGGGGCCAAGGTTCCCAAGGTTGGCAGACAATATGAGTCCTGCATGAGCGCTCCAAATTGTCACTCTGTGATTGCCAATGTGCCAAGATTTTGAATAGTTGTTGATGTATTGGGGTGGTTGAAATGTTTGGCCACATGACGGTTTTGGGCTGGTCGGTGGCGGATGTAGCATGTGTTTTTCCCCCCCCCAGAATGTGTGTCTCAAGTGTGAAGATGTCTCACCTAATAGATCTACCACATAGCTGCAGTGAATAGCGTACACAATGTTTTGTGGCCCTGGTAGGAAACTGTGGTTTAATTGTGAAAGAGTTTGGGGTCCTGTTGGATGGTATAGGTGTGGTTAAGTCGGTAGTTTGCAATTGGATTGTGAGCAGGGGAAAAGTACCTGGTGGTTTAGATGTGGGATTTTTTTCAGTTTGGAGTGCACAAGTAGGGTCTTAGCAGTCTTTTGTCACGTTTCAACGTGATCATCGGTTTGGTCTCCAAAGGCCAGGTCCCCCCCCACTCTGAAGTCCCACTATGTGCCTAGGCTGGACTTCAGAATCCGCGGATGGGGGAGGGTGTGTGGTGGAAGACAAGGCAGGTGGTGGGTCTGTCTGTCTCTTTTGGAGGCTGTGTTTCTAGAGCAGTGTCTGGATTATATACAGTGTGTGTGTGTGGGGTGTGTGTGTGTGTGTGTGATGTGTGTGTGGGTGTAGTGTGTGTGTGTGTGCGTGTGTGAGTGTGCGTTTATGTGTGTGTGAATGGCGCGACCGCACGTGTGTGAGTGGGGTTTGTGTGTGTGTGTGTGTGTGTGTGTGTGTGTGTGTGTGTGGTGTGTGTGTGTGATGTGTGTAGTGTGCGTGGTTCGTTGTGCGTGCGATGTTGTGTATGGTGTGTGTGTGTGTGTGTGTGTGTGTGTGTGTGTGTGTGTGTGTTGGTGTGTATGCGTGTGTGTGTGTGCGCGTGAGTGCGTGCCGTGCTGTGCATCGTGCGTGTATGTGTGTATGTGGTGTTCGGTTATGTGTGTGGTGTGCGCGCGCATCATGTGTGTGTGTGTGTGTGTGTGTGTGGTGTGTGTGTGTGTGGTGTGTGTGTGTTGTGTGCGTTGCTGTGCGTGTCGTGTGTGCGCGGCGCGCGCGTTTGCGTTATTTGTGTGGTATGTGCGTGTAGGCATGAATGCATTGCAGAATCGTTGTGTATGTGTGTGTGTGTGGTGTGTGTGTGTGTGTGTGTGTGTGTGTGTGTGTGTGTATGTGTGTGTGTGTGTGTGTGTTGTTGTTGATGTTTTGTTTTTCGTCTTTCCACATTACGTGATATTCGACGGGGGAAAAAAATCGGGAGGCCGGGGAGAAAAGACACAACGAGTGGAAAAAACAACAAACAAAACCAAAAAAACCTTATCTATCAAACTATTACACCAAAAATTAAAAATCCACTTAATCAAAGATAAAGAAAAAAATCCATTATAACTCTTCTGTCTCATCTCACTACTGGAATGATATCTGTTATAAGTATTTGCAATTGGGACTTTTAGCTAAGTGTAAAAAGAAAAGATTATGTTTCACGTGCTGACAGAAAACATTTTGATATAGGCTGTACAGACGTATTTAGGGTGAATTTTTTCATTAAGTTACACATAAGATTGTGATCCGTTGATATGCTATGACCCATATACAATGGATATTTGTTTGACTACTTTGTTTTAAAACATTCCAATGTCCATTACGATCAAGGAACTTAACCTGGTCGTCTACGATACATGTTTTGATCGTACTTACTTAATTTCATGGAATATTTTATCTTTTCATCGGGTAAACCAAAATTACACCGTTTCTTCTTTCTGTCAAATGAAAATTAGAAAATTGTACTTTTTCTGCCAAAGTTTAGCACTTTGCATTGACATTGAGAGTTAAAAAAATGCAAATCTGAAGATCGTTGTGCTCCTTATTTGCTAGAACATCAACCTTTTCATTATAATATAACCACAGTGTGAGGCGGCACCCAGAAGAAATGTTACTTCAGTGTCTCTAACGAGAGGAATGGACTAAGTTATTTATTTCAGTGATCAATCTCAGTCGAATTTTAATTTTAAAATCTCTTTACTTCTTGCAGTAAGACTGACTTAGAATCTACACATTAAAACATAACTTTTAAAACAAATTTGAGGGTAATCAACAACAAAACGTTAAGGCCATCATTATAGCAGTTAACTGCAGTGAAAATAGATTTGTTTTTTTCCGAGATAATAGGACGTTTTCTTTGTTATGGCCTGGGATAATGTATGCTGCACCTGGCGTTGTTCAGTGTTGATGATCCATAGTGTTATCGTAAAATGGTTGGAGTATGATAATGCAAATGCATTTTCATATTGGATGATAAACAAATTAGTATTTTCAGCCTTTGTTAAATCTGTATGTCAATATCATATCTGTGTGTGTGTGTGTGTGTGTGTTTGTTGTGCGTGCATGTGTGTGTGTGTGTGTGTTGGAAGGGGGGGGGGGGGATCGCCGCCCCGTGTGTAGAGTGTGACCGAAGCGCGAATGAGAATATATAGAGAATGAAAAAAATGAAGAGTGGAGAGGGAAGGAGGGAGAATAAGTGGAGATGGAGCGAGGGAGTAGGGAAAAGAGTTATGACATATTAAAGGTGCACAAACACGGTACAATAAGAGTCAGTCGTGTTATATTTCACCATTATCTCAAGGGGGGGGGGGGGGGGAAACCTGTGAGAGAATAGCTCATCAGCAGAGCGTTCATTCAGAGAAAAGCCCCGCCCCCCTCCCTCCTCCGTCCCCATCCACCGTCCCCACCTCCTGGCAAGTGTTTGGGCCCTGAACTATTACTCTCAGAGATACCCGGGTCGCGTCAGGTCATGAACCCTGGATGCCCTTCTGCTGTCCCCGTTATTGTTGTCTTTTGAGTTTACTATCAGTGCTTGGATTGCGACATGCCTCCACACAAGCATGTGCTATAAAAAAACACGCAGTGAGTGATTGGGAGGGAGAAGGAGGCGGTGGAGAGGAGGAGGCGTTATGGACGTGGTTAGGGGTGGGGCGTTTCTGGTTGTTTCTTGTCATCCATTCTCAGACTCCATCACAGTCTCGGTCTCTGTCCCTTGCATCTCGGCTCTCCTTACCCCACCCTATCATTTCTGTGTATCCCTTTCATCCATTTCCTTTCTATAAGTTTGTATATGTGTCTGTGTGCATATATCACACACCACACACACGCACCACACACTCAACACACCACACACAAACACTCACACACACACACACACAACACAACACACACACAACACCGATTTCTTCTTGCATAACGTGACCACACGCACACTTCGCCAGTGTCACGAAATTTGCCCTGCTCAACTATGGAACATAGAAAAAACAAAAAAAAACACAAAAAACATAAAACGAGACATGCCGGAACCAATATAATCAAAAATCCATGAGATATGATAATAGACAAAAAGAAACTAAACACAAATAAATCCAAAATTTAAAAAAATAATTTATAAGACACGAAAAGTTTCAAGCAACTGAGCAGCAGACCAAAAAGCACTCAGAGACAGCAAAAACACAGTTTCAATTATGATATTAAAGTTTCTGTTTCATTTTATTAGGTTGGAATTTCTTTCTTTTTTTTCCCGTTCTACTGTATTTTTCGTTTTTTTTATCTTTCAAAGCAGTTCTTTCTTTCGCAACACTCGATTCTGTGGATAGAGATTACCCACGTCTCTCTGTCATGCCCCATATCTTGTCGTGTTTGTTGTACGTTGAAATGGTGCGTGCATAACTACTTCATACTTTAAGTACGTTTCTCGGACAGACGTCGGTGAGGCGTAGTGGTTGACTTTGGGGACTGAAAACCAGATAGGTGCATGAGTTCGAATCTCTGTTAAACAAGTGATCTATGATTAGAAACTGTTAGCTAAGCTGTCTGCTACTGAGACTAATGATAACAACTAAACAACAACAATAATTAATAGTTTATCATTTATAATATTAATAACAATAATAGTAATAGTAATGATAACAATATAGCATTTCTAAAGCGCGTTCCAAAGGTTCTAGGCGCTGGACAATCCATAGTCTCGGTACACATCGGGCTGGTTCTACCTGGGAAGTGCCTACGGAAGAGCAGGCCTGCCAGTGCTTATTCAGTCGCTTCCATGTGAGCATGGTCTAAACGTACCGTTCACTCAATTTTCTTACTTCCTTCATTCTTTCAATTTCTTATGTAGGGTGCTTGCTGTGTGTCGACGGATCGGTTCCGTCCGGTCACAAATGTTCATAAAACCGTGCTTACCGGAAGGTAGTTGTCCGGATGCCGGATTTTGAACAATTCAGCTGACTGCTACTCACCGGCGCATGTTAAAAGCCGGAGTGAGTTGAACCGGTTGTTAGGCAAGTCTTTGCAGTGATTCCGGCAACGCAAGTACACAGCCGGCGAAGGAAAGGGGATTCGGCTGTATTTTTGGTGGTGTCAGGTATTTATATTGAAAGTTATTTATTAGCAAAATGAAACCGTATTCGTTTAGGTGCGACTGGAAACTTCTCAGCGCACTTGTGAAGATTTTGTTAAAAGAAAGAGTATTTGTTGTGTTCTGTTAGACCTATGACTTGATAGAGTAACAAAACGAAATGCTGTCGGAAAACATAGATGTAAGTGTGTTAAATGATAGTGGGTCTTCAGAAACAAAATAATCTTGTTTATTCTGTGATTATCTAGTTATGAACTTCTGAGAAAATAGGGGTGTGTTTATTCTATAGGGTGCGAGAATGATGGAGAATTTCTGGATGCTTGGGATAATAAGCTCCCAGAGGTGGGCGATAGAACTTTTTGCTGGGTTTTATTTTGATTGTGGTGAGTATTTATACTCACTCTTGATACAACAATAATTGTTGTGTTGGTAAACAAGTGTGGTTGTGGAATTCTGTGCCTATACATTTGTTGAAGTAGATTTGAATTGTTCTTCCAAAAGGCATTTACACAAATCTTGTTTCGGGCAAATCAGACCTATGTTTTCCAAAATATAGCATTTTTTGGATACTGAGATTCATAAGTTCTTTCCTTTTATGGCACTGATTGCATTTGTACGAAAACCATTGTCAATTTATATCGCATTCAGCATTTCTTAAGGGTTTTGGTATACCTAATACCCCCGGATGTGATACTCTTTACAGATGTTTTTCTATTCATTCTATCTTTCCTTTGCTTTTACAAATCTGTGCACTACTTTTTGAATTTTCATTACAAAAGTGTAAGATGGAGAGAACAGGAAAACCACGGGGTCTAGCTCAACCGGTCTCAACTCGTTTCGACCGGTGAATCTAGACCCCGGTTTCCTGTTCTCTGAAAGCAAGACTTCCAATAACCAAAAAAATACCGACCATACAATACAAACATACTGTTGTAGGATTATCCGTTTTCAATACTAATTTACTAAACTTTTCAGAAGAGTTAGTTGGGGAAAGCAAAGCAGTGGCCGGAAACGAACCCCATAGAGCAACGTTGAGGAAAAGGCAGCAGCCTTGAAGCACCCCATATACAACCGGTGGGGCAGGACCCGCATGGTCGACACCTGATTACTTAACTAACGTGACGAGACATTATGGGATGGACGATGGGGAGCACAAAATGGAGTGTGGTGGGGAGAGGTTAAAAGGAGGTAGCTGTAACGTTTATATGAAGTAATGGTGAGAGGGGTGATGGTTGTGTGGTGGTGTGGGTTGTGTGTGTGTTGGTGGGGGACATTGGCGCTGGTGATGGGGTGGTGGTGTTTGTGCTTGTGGTGTTGTGGAGGGGGGGGGGGGGGGGGGGGGGGGGGGGGGGGGGGGGCAAGGTCCCAAGTTTGCAATACAATATGATTCCTGCATGAGGCGCTCCAAATTGTCACTCTGTGATTGCCAATGTGCCAAGATTTTGACATAAGTTGTTGATGTATTGGGGTGGTTGAAATGTATGGCAACTGATTTGGGCTGGTGGTGGCGGATGTCAGCCATGTGTTCAGAATGTGTGTCTCAAGTGTGCAGGATGTCTCACCTACATAGATCTACCACATAGCTGGCAGTGAATAGCGTACACAATGTTGTGGCCCTGGTAGGAAAATGTGCGTTTAATTGTGAAAGAGTTTTGGGGATCCTGTTGGATGGTATCAGGTTTGGTTAAGTCGGTAGATTTTGCAATTGGATTGTGAGCAGGGGAAAGTACCTGGTGGTTTAGATGTGGAGATTTTTTTCAGTTTGGAGTGCACAAGTAGGTCTTAGAGGCTTTTTCACGTTTAAAAGTGATCATCGGTTTGGTCTCAAAGGCAGGTTTGTGAAGTCCCACTATGTGCTAGCTGGACTTCGAATCCTGCGGATGGGGAGGGTGTGTGGATGGAAGACAAGGCAGGTGGTGGGTCTGTCTGTCTCTTTGGAGGCTGTGTTTCTAGAGCAGATGTTCTGGATATATACAGTGTGTGTGTGTGTTGTGTGTGTGTGTGGTGTGTGTGTGTGTGTGTGTGGTGTGTGTGTGTGTGCGTGTGTGAGTGTGCGTATGTGTGTGTGAAAGGGCGCGCCCGCACGTGTGTGTGTGTGTTTGTGTGTGTGTGTGTGTGTGTGTGTGTGTGTGTGTGTGTGTGTGTGTGTGTGTGTGTGTGTGTGTGCGTGCGTTCGTGTGCGTGCGCTCGTGTGTATGCGTGTGTGTGTGTGTGTGTGTGTGTGTGTGTGTGTGTGTGTGTGTGTGTGTGTATGCGTGTGTGTGTGAGCGCGTGCGTGCGTGCGTGCGTGCATCGTGCGTGTGTGTGTATGTGTGTTCGTTATGTGTGTGTGTGCGCGCGCACATGTGTGTGTGTGTGTGTGTGTTGTGTGTGTGTGTGTGTGTGTGTGTGTGTGTGTGCGTGCGTGCGTGGTGTGTGCGCGCGCGCGCGTGCGTGTGTGCGTATGTGCGTGTATGCATGAATGCATGCGAACGTGTGTATGTGTGTGTGTGTGTGTGTGTGTGTGTGTGTGTGTGTGTGTGTGTGTGTGTGTATGTGTGTGTGTGTGTGTGTTGTTGTTGTTGTTGTTTTGTTTTACGTCTTTCCACATTACGTGATATTAGACGGGGAAAAAATCGGGGCCGGGGAGAAAAGACACAACGAGTGAAAAACAACAACAAAAAAAAAAAAACCTTATCTATAACTATAACACAAAAATAAAAAAATCCACTTAATCAAAGATAAAGAAAAAAATCCATATAACTCTTCTGTCTCATCTCACTACTGACTGCTATCTGTTATAAGTATTTGCCAATTGGACTTTAGCTAAGTGTAAAAAGAAAAGATATGTTTCACTTGCTGACAGGAAAACATTTTGAATAGGCTGTACAGACGTATTTGGGATGAATTTTTTCATTAAGTTACACAAAAGAATGTGATCAGTTGATATGCTATGACCCCATATACAATGTATATTTTTTGACATACTTTGTTTTAAAACAATCCAATTTCCATCTACAGATCAAGGAACTTACCTGTCGTCTACGATACATGTTTTGATCGTACTTACTTAACTTTTCATGAATATTTTTCATTTCATCGTGTAAACCAAAACACCCAGTTTCTCTTTCTGTCAAATGAAAATTAGAAAATTGTACTTTTTCTGCCAAAGTATAGCACTCTTGCATTGACATTGAGAAGTTAAAAAAATGCAAATCTGAAGATCGTTTTGCTCCTCTATTTGCTAGAACTCAACCTTTTCATTATAATATAACCCACAGTGTGAGGGCACCCAAAGAAATGTTACTTCAGTGTCTCTAACTGAGAGGAAATGGACTAAGTTATTTATTTCAGTGATCATCTCAGGTCGAACTTTTAATTTAAAATTCTTCATTGCAGTAAGAACTGACTTAGAATCTACACATAAAACAACTTTAAAACAAAATTTGAGGGTAATCAACAACAAACTTTAAGGCCATCATTATAGCAGTTAACTCCGCAGTGAAAATAGATTTGTTTTTTTCCGAGATAATAGGACTTTTCTTTGTTAAGGCCTGGGATAATGTATGCTGCACCTGCGTGTTCATTGATTAATGATCCATCAGTGTATATCTTAAAATGGTTGGAGTAGTGATCATGCAAATGCATTTTCATATTGGATGATAACAAATTAGTATTTTCAGCCTTTGTTAAATCTGTATGCTCAATATCATATCATGTGTGTGTGTGTGTGAGTGTGTTTGTGTGCGTGCATGTGTGTGTGTGTGTGTGTTGGAAGGGGGGGGGGGGGATCGCCCGCCCGTGTTGTGATGTGTGACGCAAGCGCGAATGAGAAATATAGAGAATGGAAAAATGAATGAGTGGAGAGGAAGGAGGGAGAATAAGTGGAGATGGAGCGAGGGAGTATGGAAAAGAGTTATGACATATGTGCACCAAACACGGTACATAAGAGTCAGACGTTGATATCTTCACCATATCTCAGGGGGGGGGGGGGGGGGAAACCTGTGAGAGAAGAGCTCATCAGCAGAGCGTCTTCAGAGAAAAGCCCCGCCCCCCTCCTCTCCTCCGTCCCCATCCACCCGTCCCCATCTCCTGCAAGTGTTTGGGCCCTGAACTCATTACTCTCAGAGATACCCGGGTCGCGTCCAGGTCATGACCCCTGGATGCCCTTCTGCTGTCCCCATTATTGTTGTCTTTTGGTTTATATCAGTGCCTGGATTGCGACATGCATCCACACAAAGCATGTGCGATAAAACACGCAGAGAGTGATTGGAGGGAGAAGGAGGCAGGTGGAGAGGAGGAGGGTTAAGGACGTGGTTAGGGTGGGGCGTTTCTGGTTGTTTCTTTGTCACTCCATTCTCAGACTCATCCCAGTCTCGGTCTCTGTCCCCTTGCATCTGGCTCTCCTTACCCCACACTCTCTTTCTGTGTCATCCCCATTCATCCATTTGCCTTTCTATAAGTTTGTTTATGTGTCTGTGTGCATAATCACACACACACACACGCACACCACACACACACACACACACACACACACACACACACACACACACACACACACACACACACACACACACACACCGATTTCTTCTCTGCATAACGTGACCACACGCACTTCGCCAGTGTCACGAAACTTAGCCCTGCTCAACTATGGAACATAGAAAAAACAAAAAAAAAACAAAAAACAAAAACGAGAATGCCGGAACCAATAAATCAAAATCCATGAGATTTGATAATAGACAAAAGAACTAAACACAAATAATCGCAAAATTAAAAAAAAATATAAGACACGAAACTATCAAGCCAACTGAGCAGCAGACCA
Source organism: Conus ventricosus (assembly GCA_018398815.1). Lineage (NCBI taxonomy): Eukaryota > Metazoa > Mollusca > Gastropoda > Neogastropoda > Conidae > Conus > Conus ventricosus. The sequence continues at coordinate 48,303 of JAFLJL010005274.1, forward strand.
AAAAAGCACACAGAGACAGCAAAACACGGTTAATTATGTATTAAAGTTCTGATTCATTTTATTAGGTTGGATTTCTTTTCTTTTTTTTTCCCGTTCTACTGTATTTTTCGTTTTTTTTATCTTTCAAAGCGTCTTCTTTCGCAACACTCCGATTCTGTGGATAGAGATTACCACGTCTCCTCTGTCATGCCCCATATCTTGTCGTGTACCTTGAAACTGGTGAGTTCAACTACTTCATACTAAAGTAACGTTTCTCGGACAGACGTCGGTGAGGCGTAGTGGTTGACTTTGGGGACTGAAAACCAGAAGGTGCATGAGTTCGAATCTCTTTTAAACAAGTGAATCTATGATTAGGGAACTGTTAGCCTCAGCTGTCTGCTACTGAGACTTAATGATAACAACTTAACAACAACAATAATAATAGTTATATCAATTATAATATTAATAACAATAATAGTAATAGTAATGATAACAATATAGCATTTCTAAAGCGCTTTCCCAAAGGTTCTAGGCGCTGACAATCCATAGTCTCGTGTACACAACGGGCTGTCTACCTGGGAAGTGCCAACGGAAGAGCGGCCTGCCAGTGCTTTATTCAGTCGCTTCCCATGTGATCAAGTCAATACCGTTCACTCAATTTTCTTACTTCCTTCATTCTTTCAATTTCTTATGTAGGGTGCATGCTGTGTGTGACGGATCGTTTCCCGTCCGGTCACAAATGTTCATACAACCGTGCTTACCGGAAGGTAGTTGTCCGGAAGCCGGTTGAACAATTCAGCTGACTGCTACTCACCGGCGCACTGTTAAAAGCCGGGTGAGTTGAACCGGTTAGGCAGTCTTTGCAGTGATTCCGGCAACGCAAGAACACAGACGGCCGAAGAGGGATTCGGCTGATTTTTGGTGGCAGTCAGGTATTTATTATTGAAAGTTTATTTATTAGCAAACTGAAACCGTATTCCCGTTTAGGAGCGACTGAAACTTCCTCAGCGCACTTGTGAAGATTTTGTTAAAAAAAAGAGTATTGTTGTGTTCTGTTATCCTATGACTTGATAGAGTAACAAAACGAAATGCTGTCGGAAAACATAGATGAAGTGTGTTAAATGAAGTGGTCTTCAGAAAAAAAAAATCTTGTTTATTCTGTGACTTAACTAGTTATGAACTTCATGATGAAAAAAGGGTGTTTATTCTAATAGGGTTTGCGAGAAGATGGAGAATTTTGATGCTAGGGATAATAAGCTCCCAGAGTGGGCGACATAGACTTTTTGCTGGTTTTAATTTTTGATGTGGGTGAGTATTTAACTCACTCTTGATACAACAATAATTGTGTGTTGGTAAACAAGAGTGTTGTGGAAATCTTTGCCTTACATATGTTGAAGTAGATGAATTGTTCTTTCCAAAATGCATTTACCACAATCTTGTTTCGGCAAATCAGACCCTAAGTTTTCAAATATAGCAATATTTGGATACTGAAGATTCAAAGTTCTTTCCATTTATGGCTACTTGATTGCATTTTACGAAACCATGTCAATTTTTACGCATTCAGGCATTTCTTAATGTTTGGTATACCTATACCCCCGGATGTGATACTCTTTACAGATGTTTTTCTATTCATTCTATCTTTCCTTTTCTTCCATACAAATCTGTGCACTACTTTTTGAATTTCATTACAAAAAGTGTCAGATGGAGAGAACAGGAAAACACGGGGTCTAGCTCAACCGGTCTCAACTCGTTTCGACCGGTTGAATCTAGACCCGTGTTTTCCTGTTCTCTGATAAGCAAGACTTCAATAACCAAAAAATAACGACCCTACAAACAAACATACTGTGTAGGATTATCCGTTTCAATACTAATTTACTAAACTTTTCAGAGAGTAACGTAGGGGAAAGCAGCAGTGGCTGAACGCACCCCATAGAGCAACGTAGAGGAAAAGCAGCAGCCTCTGAACGCACCCCATATACAAACGGTGGGGCAGGACCCGACATGGTCGACACCTGATTACTTACTACGTGACTAGACATAACGATTTCGAACCAACGCCAGTCTTTGTGTTGCGGCAATTAGACACAGCTGCCATCGCGCGATGGGCCGATGTCACAGCTGACTCACATTTCTCTCACTGACTGCTGACCGAGAAGGACGCATTTACTGTGCTCTCTACTGTGTTTGGTTGTGTTATTTTAACAATGGATCTACTGTGCTTGGTTGTGTTATTTTAACAATGGATAAAAGTTTTACTTTAACTGCATGTTAGAGTATTTGTTAAAAAAGGAACTAGGCGAAGCAATACAATTTTTTAACATAAAAAAGAGCAAAAACCCCCTCCCTGAGCATGGCCGGCTGTTGATTTAATTTTCATTTGCAGGCGTCACTTTGTGTCGACCATGCTTTCAGGGGGGAAACCTCAGGAGTATGTTTGCCCTGGGATTTTTTGGGTGGTGGTGGCTGGCCTCTGGTCTGGAATGGCTGGCCTCTGGTCTGAATGATCCACACACTTATCCCAGCATGTCTTCCACTGAAAGCCAGTTTTGGCCTGCATTATATTTTTATAAGTTTACAAAACTTTGCATAACAGACAGACAGACAAACTCGAGGCAGCAGCAGGGCTACAGAAACCCAACATTAGGCTGACACCCAGTACTTAAATATGTCAACAGCAGAAATAAGGGTTCCCGGTCAAACCAAAAATAATAGGTAGAAAATATATTACAGAACTTGGTTTGACATAATATTCTTTCTGCTGCTGGCGCAAAGCTAATTAGTTTTGCACACGCCTACACACGGTGTTAGCCGGGGGCCCACAAAACCACTCCCCACATCTGTCACGCGGGCCCGCCCCGTGGTAATTACAGGTATTACAGGAGCCGCACGACCACTATACCTGTTGCTCCCTGACACCACTGATACGCCCTGTAATTAGGCTGCGCGCACAGCGTAGCACACAGTCAATTAGTTGTCAATGCCAAAAACCCAAAAAATGCCACATCTTTGTTGTACATTCTATGTTGACGCATGTGTCTTGTTATTTTCTCTGTTGGTGTGTGCGTTAACTTTTATGGTAACAAAGGGTGAGTTGAAATGGTAAATAGATATTTGAAAAAGATAATCTTACCTGTTATTTCCATTCTTCAGCGTGAGCAGGGTTATTTTACTTCCAAGCTGGCTTCAGGGGCGGGATTCTCTCGAAGTGCAGTTTTAAATTTTGGCGGTTAGAGAGATGGATTCTAAAATTGTTATTGCTAGTTTTGAAAGTTGTTGTTACTTCCAAACAGGCGTGGTAGTTTCCTCAGTTTTTTTTTCCCATCCGAGAGAATGCTGCAAGTGGGATTCTACAAGTTACAAAAATTTTTCTGTTCAATTCACACAGCCTTTCAAAACCAATTGCCATATGCTAGATAACTTTTAGTTTTTGATTTTCCTTCAGTTCAAGGATTTTTTAAATTGCGGTGTTTGATTGTTTTCTTCTTAAACAGTTTTGTTTTCTTCATACTCTGGAATTCCCATTCAGTGTGTTTTCAACTAACAGTCTGTCTTAAACCCTTCGAAAATCTTAGTTTTTCTAACAGATTTTTTCCTGATAAGTGTATAACTTTTCACGTTTTCTTTTCCTTCTTGTCGGAAAGAAGCAGCAGGTTGCTTTGGTAACTGATTTTTATGTTCTTTGTTGTAACATTCCGCCTCTTTTAATTCTCTTTGCTTCAAAACAGATTGCACTTCTTTCCAATGTTGTTGAATAGCAGATAATAGTCAAGGTGCTGTTGAATTTATTGTTGTATTCGTCTATAGGTTCACCAGTGGCTTTCATCTTCCAATCAATAGTTAAGTCTTCTTCATCATCACTGATCACAATTGTTTATTTCTTGGCTAAAGTCTGTTGATTGCTCTGGTTTTATTTCTCAAAGTAAGTCAGACTCCTGGGAACTCTCAGATTCTATCTAATTGTCACTTTCTATAACAATTTGTAGACACAAAAACTTAACCTCCTTCCCCCCACTCGATCAGAGAAACACTGTGCTGCCAAAATCAGTTGGAAGTCGTGAAGAACGTTCTTTGGGCCCGCACCCCAAAACCCGCTTTGAAGGAGCAACTTTGGCATTAAGCCAAGCGCCCTCAGCAGAGGCGTTTGTTTACTAGTATAGTTAACGCACCCAAACGATCGCACACACCAGGGTTTATGCCCCTGTAATATTGTGTTGTGTGTGTGTGTGTGTGCGATGTGTTTGTATTATATGCTGTTATCGTTGTTGTTGTCGCTGCTGTCATGTTGTTTGTTTTGTTGTTTTACTGATAATAACTATATCATATTCTGAAACATTGTTTCTTAAAAATTTAATCAAAGGTGCGCGCATGCACACCCCCACCCCACCCTACCACCCCCACCCACGCATGCACACACTCAAGTCACTTCAAAGTTTTACTTAAGTCATCCTTAAGTTCTTAATTAAGTTTTTAAATTTAAAGTTTTTAATTTAAGTTACTTCAAGTTTTTAAATAAGTTCTTGATTAAGTTCTTAATTAATTTCTTAATTAAGTTACTCAAGATTGAAATTTAAAGTCGTCCTTTAAGTACAACTAGTTCTTATTCAAGTTATCTTATAATTATCAAAAAAAAATTTTATTGTTTTTATCTTAAATAGTAGATGTCTATATAGTACACACCGCCTCAAAAACGCGTCATCGTTGAGGATGTCTTGCTTAACGCCCTTGGCCTGAGATTGGTTAGCATAGATCTTAATGAAGTTCTTACATCCTAAGCAAACCCCTTTGATTACAATTTGGTTCTATGGAAAGTCTTTTATTGACTCCATGTCTTTATTTATTGATCATCATTTTAACAATAAAAATCCGCCATGATCTATTTTTATCCAAAAAATTTAATTTAAGTTCTTAAAAATTTATTGCATTTTAAATGGATCAAATGATTTTTTGTTTTTGGCGGTGCTGGCATGCTGTTGTCTTCTTCTGTATTTAGTGGTTCAGATTTTTTTGGCTGCTTTTGTTTTTGTTGCCATTCTTTATATTTTTTTATAACCGTAATAATGCCCCCAGCAGCAGCAAGGGCGCTAAAAATGGCAACAGTTTAAGTTCAATATTCCATGAAGATTTGGTGCCCTTAAATTAACTTGCTTTGTTTTGGAGCTGGCATTGGATCAATGTTGGCGTTGGGTGGTGTTTATGTTTTCATTATGAGTTTTTATTCTGTGATTGTAAATTAATTTTCTTTGTCTGTTTAACTTGCTACTCTTTTTCCTGCTGCAAAACGCCCGGATGTTTAGCTTTTTTACTCGTCACTATCTTACCTGATTCAGTGTTTTCTGATTCAGTGTTTCCTGATTCTGCTGATTTTCCGACTCGTTCATTTTGAAGGGAAATAAAAATCTATTTTGATTAATTCTTTCCGACGAGCCGGCACGCACGCGCTCATTCCGTGGCGCCGTGCGCCGTGCCAGCGATAATTCCCTGCTGACGCACCCCCATTTGGCCACTTTTTAATTTATTTTTACGGTAGCTCTACAACAATGCGGTCTTGTGTTAGGTGTCACAGGAAAAAAAAACACTCAACTCCAATCATCACAGAAACCCCTTGTAATACGATTTCAAGCACTTCATTGCAAAGAGAAATTGTTAGCATCCTTCTCCCGACCGATATTTCTTCCGACACAGGAAAAGTGCCGCGTGCCCCCCGTGGTCGGGCTTTCTCGGTGCTTTGGCTCCAAAGGTCGTGGAGTCAGCCAAGTTAAAACTAGGCCACTGAAAGTATGGTCGACAACTCGTTCCCAACATCCCAAGACTAGTTACAGAGGTTTTTTCCCTTGGAAACCCTTTCATGCAAAGTGTAGGAATTTTTTTGTTCCCGTCGTCCACTATTGGACGACTCGGCTCAAGGGAGAGAATCCTGTCGTCCCCTATTGGACGACTGGGCTCAGGGAGAGAAATCCCGTCGTCCACTATTGGACGACTCGGCTGGTAAAGGTTAAAAGTAATTAATCCATGATTAACGGCGATAACAATGTTCCAAATCTGTAATATAAATCACAGCTTAGAGACTCTAATGACTTTGTTAAAAACTGGATCTTGCGTTAAATCATAGTAAGATCTTGTTCAGAATCAATGGGAGCAAATCTACTGACTAGTTTGTGTACAAAATAAGAACCCTTTGCCCAACGCTTTTTCATTCTCGACCCAGCTGCGCTTCATACCCGTTATGATACTTTATAATGTCTTGCGGCGGGCATCTGTTGAATCTGTTCTATGTGAATTCAGTTCGAGGAACTGTTTTGTTTTCCCACCCGCCAAAGAATACAGCCTTTCTTTTTGGGCATAATAGCTTGGTCATCAACTTCTTCATTTGTAAGTCCAAGGACTGTTTTAGGCCCCTTGTAGCTCTAGCAGATCATCGCTGTTATGTTTTTTTTATTAAATTTTAATTATTTTATTTTTTAAAATGAGCACCCAAAAAACTATTGCCAAACCTTGTTTTACCATTCTGTGTTATTGGAGGGCAAATGTGGATACTCAATGCTTGGAAAAAAGGCTTGTTAAAAAAAAACCCGGCAGATCTTGGAAAAACTGATTTTAGGGATTCACCCAAAGCAACGTATTATTCAGCTTCATTTGCTACAAAAGGGATTTTCTAGTTAAGCAAGGAATAATTCCAGAGAATATAAATTTTGAAAATAAAAAAATTTAAAAAAAATTTGGCTTCATTTCGTAATGATGATAGGGGGGGTGTTTGGGGTTAAGCGTTTTTCCCTTTTTTAGCGGAAGTAAAAAAATTACGCATTTAGTAAACTCCGGGACGAGGGGCGAGAAAAAAAAGACATAACAAAGCTATGGAGCAACTAGCTGGGGGCACAAGATCGCTTTTAAAAAGCGAGAATTGACCCGTTGGATTTTTAAATTAAAACACACTGAAAAACGGGGACATGCAGCTTCCCACTTTTTAAAGGGATGTTGATCAAGCAAAAAGAATATTATTTTGTAAGGGGCCCAAACCCAAATCGAGACATTCCCCCCACCAAAATTCAGCGATTTTTTTATCATCCACGGGGAAAAACAAAAGAGGGAAAGAAATCGGGGTTTTTTTTCTTTGGGTTTATGACGGGTTTTTCTTTTTTTGTTGCGCATAATTTTGGTGAATAAAAAATAAAAACAAAATCTATTTTTCCCCAAAAGGATATTGGGGGGAATCCCCAGCCCCAATTAAAGCAAACCAAGCGGGGGGAGTCATTAAAAAACAAACGAAAAAGGAATGGTTATCAAAAACCAGCGATTTGGAAAATTTATTTCCCTGCCCCTTTAGACAAAATACAGAGACCACACTTTGTCAATAAACTCCAAAGGGACCCCCTTTCAAATGGCCCTTCTATTTTTTACCCTTGTTACAAAATTAGACAAAAAAGATTTAAATACGAAACTCACAGTCATTGACATGCTTCAAAAAAAAAAAAAAGATGGGGGAACCATTAAACAAAAAAAGAGTGCTTTGCTTTTGGTTGCTTTTACAACAAATATCCCCAACAAAGGCCCCTAACTTATCCTCGCAGATTTAAAAAAGTCGATGATGGAAAAAAAATTTAAAGGTCGAGTGAATAAAATTATTTTTAAAACCATGAGTTACCATTAAAAGAGGCATTCCAGGATTTTCACAGATCACAGGCTTTATTTGGAAAACTTTAACAAAAAAGTTAGCCGAAAGGGCTTTTTTTTACCAAGGGATCACAGAGAGCTTTTTTACCCCAAAAATTTGCCCAAAACCCCGAATGGGTTAGAAGACTGCCCCCCGTTTTGCGCGCAATGAAAAAATGAAGAATTTAAAGGGCTAAAAACCCGTACAAGCAATCAAAAAAAACATTAAAAATTTTTTGCTGAAGGGGTCTTTATCCCGCAAACTATTACCATTTGGATTGAAAGTAAAGTAAACCCTTTTTTTACCGGGGGGAAGCAGAAGGGGGGGCACTCGAAACAGGGCAACAAAATCCCCTTTGGAGTGTTGCCCGTACGGGAAAAAAAAAGAATTGTAAAAATTGGGAAAACCCCCCCGTGTATTATTTACGAGAAAATGACACAACCCAAAAAAAACCCGGGGGCCTCAAAAATCTTTTGTGAAAAGAAGAACTGAGATAAACCCCCCCCAGACACAGGGTTTCCCCTTTAATTTTTTTTGGGCGGTTCTCCAAGGGCCCTATGCATATTTAAAACTCTGGATTAAAAAAACACCCCTTTTGTGTTTGTTCTATTTTTTGCTTCTTTGTTACAAACAGGGTTTTGTTTATTCATGTAGAAATTTGATCGTAGTTTTACCCTTGTCATGGGTGAAAAAATTTTTTTTGGGCCAAAAAAAATTTCTTCTTTTTTGTTGTCATGTGGAAAAGGGTGACTGCACAACACTGCCCAGATTTTTCCCTTTTTCTTTTTAATTTGTTTTCCCTGGCTCGTAAAAATGTTCATTTTTTAAACCCTTTAAACCCACAACTCCTTGATCCCTTTCCCGTTTAAATTTACCCCTTCCCTCTTTCCTTTAAAAACCCTTTTTATTAGTAATTTTAATGCAAAGGGCGAATCTTTAGGAAAGGGGGGTTTTGGGCGTTCCATCCCGCATTG